>PVIA01013271.1:0-21588 GCA_004024845.1 Tonatia bakeri | reverse complement strand
TGATCACCAACTTACACCATTCAGAAAAATAAGTTCAAGGTGGATAAAAGACTTAAATATAGTTCATGATAACATAAAAGTCCTAGAGGAAAATATCAGCAGGAAAATATCAGACATTCTATGCAGCAACATCTTCATTGACATGCCCCCTAAATCAAAGGACATAAAAGAAATAATAAGGAAATTGAACCTCAACAAATTAAAAGGCTTCTGCATGGCTAAAGAAAAGAGCACTAAACTGAAAATGAGAACAAACTATTTGTGTAAACGTATTTTCCAATGATACCTCAGACAAGGGTTTGATCTCCATAATATGTAAAGAACTCACACGACTCCACTCCAGGAAGACAATAAGCCCAATTAAAAAATTGGGCAAAATACTTGAATAGATACTTCTCCAAGGAGGGCATGCAGAGGGTCCAGAGATACATGAAAAGATGCTCAGCATCACTAGCCATCAGAGAGATGCAAATTAAAACCCCAATGATATACCATTTTACACTGTTGAGAATGGTGATGAGAAACACATCAACCAAGTATTGGAGAGAATGCAGAGAAAAGGGATCCCTACTGCACTGTTGGTGGGAATACAAACTGGTGCAGCCACTGTGGAAAACAGTATAGAATTTCCTCAGAAAACTAAAAATGGAAATGTCTCTTGACCCAGTGATTCCAATGTTGGGATTAAACCCTAAGAGACCTGAAACACCAAACCAAAAGAACCTCTGTACCCCAATGTTCACAGCAGCAACACTACAATAGCCATGTGTTGGAAGCAAATGAAGTGCCCATTAGTAGATGAATGGATCAAAAAACTATGGTACATTTACACAGTGGAATGCTATGCAGCAGAGAGAAAGGAGTTCCTACCCTTTACGACAGCCTGGATGGAAGTGGAAAGTATTATGCTAAGTGAAATATGCCAAGACATGAGGAGCAAATACTGTATGATCTCACTTTTAGGTGGGGTATAATTAACAAAAGAAAAAAGCAAACAAAATATAACCAGAGATATTGAAATTAAGAACAATGTAACAATAACCAGAGGTCAGGGTGAAGGGGACAGTGGGGAGATGGGTTTTCAGAAACTACTATACTGGACACATGGACAAAAGCAATGGGGAGGGTGGAATTAAGGGAGGTAGGTGGGTTTGCCTGGGGTGTGGGGGAGTGGTGGGGAGAAAATGCAGACAACTGTAGTTGAACAACAATACAGTAATTTAAAAAAGGTTAGGAGTTCCTCTCTTTCTTTCTGCTGTGTAGTATTCCATTTTGTAAATGGAAAACCATAATATACTTCTTCCACAAATGGAAAACCATACGATGGTTTTTTGAACCACTTATTCACTGGTAGGCACTTAGGCTGTTTCCATCACTTGGCTATTGTAAATTGTGGTGCTATGAACCCTACAGGTTCTTTTGAATTGATATTCTAGGATCCTTAGGGTATAATCCCAACAGTGGAATTGCAAGGTTTAAATGCAGTTCCATTTTCAGTTTTTTGAGGAAATTCCATTATGTTTTCCACAGTGGTTGCACCAATCTGCATTCCCACCAACAGTGTACTAGGGTTTCTTTTTCCCCACAGCTTCACTAGCATTTGTTTGTGTGGGGGCTTTGCCCACAGATCCCACCCCTCCTGCCACAGATGAGAGTAAGTCTACCAAGACATGATCTACTTGGGAAGGAAAGGTGGCCCATCTCTCAAAGGAAAAGGGCCAGGAACCTGTTCCTCAAGGGGCTTTTTTTATTGGGTTCAGTTTGCACAGGGACACAGGTAAAACTCATAAATCATTGCCAGGCAGTAAGGATCAAACAATAGAAAACATACAAAGAACTAGGAGGGCTTATTCTGAGTCAGGGTCAGTTAGCTAAGGAGCTATAAAACTTGGGGAAACAAACTCATTTCCTGCCCACACACTTATCAGAGAATTGAGGGCTTTCTTAACAAAGGAGGTTTCCCAGGATTTTATGTATTCTTTCTCAGGCCTGATTGCCCTGGGGAACCCATCATTTCCAGCACAGGAATGCATTGTCCTCTGTCATAGTTTCAGGCTTAAGTCAGGCAAGGGAAGTAAAGCAGCAAAGAGATTAGATTTCTCATAGACAGAATGAGGATTCAGGCTATGTCAAAGCTGAGGGGCAAGGGTCCATCACCCCCTTTTTCTACAGTCCCTCAAGTCCTTACCTGGGGGCCCCTTTATGGCTACTCTTGTCTCACATCATCCCTCCCTTTAGGAACCTTACCCATCCTTGGCTAACCCATCAGTCTTGGGGCGAAGCAGGGTGAAATAAAGGTGGCAGAGGTGGTGTCCTTGCCAGGGAGATAAGCTTTGTCTCTTTAATGGCTTATGGCCCCAAAGTTTCTCACTCAGCCTTAGCAATGGGGGGGGGGGTTACAGCTTCTGAAACCAGGCAGGGTGGTTCCCAACATTTGTTATTTGTGGTTTGTTTATGATGGTCATTTTTACTGGTGTGAAGTGGTATCTAATTGTGTTTTTAATTTGAATCACTTTGATGGCTAGTGTTCTCCCTTTGAGGAGAGAAGAATACTCATAATGTACTTTTCTGGTGACAGACGGCAGGTCTCTTGCCCTCTCCCCACTCAGTGGTCATGTTTTTCACTGAGGGTTTTTTGTGGATCTTACCTTAATCCCTTAACAGGAAAAGAGAATTATTAAATATAGAAACATTTATGGATTGTCTCATGTAATAGCAAATTTGTATACTATTTGGTGTTGCTGATGACCGATGTTATGATTGAAGTTTCTGATCTCTGACATAAATCATATTCTTCCTCTCTTGAATTACATAATAAAATTATACTGTTGCAAGAATCAACCCTGCTTATATTGCTTTGAAAGACACTAGAATGTGTTTTCTTGTGTTTATTATTTCTAATATGTATGTATTTCACCATTTCTTATCAAGCAATCTCAAGTATTATTCATCTGTTGTAGCTGATTTCATATTTTTTCCTTAGTTTATAGTGTAATCAATATGCTAATTTAATAACCACATTGCTCTTTTTTATCTCCACTCTATTCCAGGAAACTTACACAAGTGTTTACATATGTATATAAACACACATATACAATTTCACATTTCCTTTGAACTAAATTTTTTCACTAAAATTTATTGTGTCTCTTTTATAAAATGTCTACATTGCATCATCCCTCAATCTCATAAAATATTTTAAGTAATTTTGGACTTTGGGGTGATGCATAAGACATCTATTCCCAACTGAGAATCTCAATATTTTTATTAATTTAATTTTTAATTAAAGTTTACATACAATGTTATGTCATTTTCAGGTTTGCAACACAGTAATTAAATATTTGTATACCTTATGAAGTAATCATCCAGATGATTCAAGTACCTATCTGAGTTCATACAGACTTATTACAATATTACTGACTATATTAATTATGCTGTACTTTAAATCCTCATGACTATTTTTATAAATAATAATTTGTACTTATTTTTTTAAAGATTTTATTTATTTATTTTTAGAGAGGGAAGGGAGGGAGAGAGAAAGAGAGAGAGAAACATCAATGTGCGGTTGCTGAGGGACATGGCCTGCAACCTAGGCATGTGCCTTGACTGGGAATCGAACCTGCGATGCCTGGTTCACAGCCCGCGCTCAATCCACTGAGCTACACCAGCCAGGGCTAATTTGTACTTATTTTTCTTTATTTTAATTAATTAATTTATTTTACTCTTGTTCAAGTACAGTTGTCTCCATTTATGTGCCACGAAATCAGTGTAACCCCATCCATCCTTGGCTTCCACCCTCAAACCTATCCCCCTTTGGCTTTCTCCATGGGCCTTTGACACATGTTCCTTGATGGCCCTTCTCCTATTTTCCTCCACTATCCTACTCTCCTATCCCCTCTGGTTACTATCACTTTGTTCTTGATTTCTATGTCCCTGGTTGAATTTTGCTTGCTTGTTTGTTTTGTTGATTAGGTTCCTCTTATAGGTGAGATCAGATGGTATTTGCCTTTCACTGCCTGGCTTATTTAACTTAGCATAATGCTCTCCAGTTCCATTCATGATGTTGTGAAGGGTGGAAGCTCCTTCTTTCTTTCATCTTCATAGTATTCCATTGTGTAAATGTAGCACAGGTTTTTTACCTACTCATTTATTGGTACACATTTAGGTTGCTTCCAGGACTTGGCTATTATGAATTGTATTGCTATGAACATTGGGGCGTATAGGTTCTTTTGAATTCATGATTCAGGATTCTTAGAGTATAATCACAGCAGTAGAGTTGCCAGGTCAAAAGGCAGTTCCATTTTTAGTTTTGTTGTGGAAATTCAATACTGTTTTCCACAATGGCTGCACCAGTCTGAAATCCCACCAACAGTGCAATAGGGCTTACTTTTCTCCACAACCTTATCATAACTTACTGTATGTTGATTTGTTTATGATGGCCATTCTGAGTGGTGTGAAGTGGGATCTTACTGTGAATTTAATTTGCAATTTTCTAATACCTCTTGATGCTGAGTATACTTTCATATGTCTCTGAGCATATGTATATCCTCCTTGGAGAAGTATCTGTTCAGATCCTTTACCCATTTTCTAATTGGGTCGTTTGTCTTCCTGGAGTGGAGTAATGTGAGTTATTTGCACATTTTTGAGATAAAAACCTGGTCTGATGTATCATTGGCAAATATGTTTTCCCATACAGTTGGTTCTTTTTCACTTTACTGATGTTTTCTTTAGCTGTATGGAAGCTTTTTATTGTGATGAGGTTCCATTTGTTTATTCTTTCTTTTATGGTTCCTTCTCCAGGAGATATATCATTGAAAGCATTGCTGCATAGATTTTCTCAGATTTTCCTGCTTATGTTCTCCTCTAGGATATTTATGTCATCATGACTTATATGCAAGCCTATTTTTTTTTTCATTTTAATTGTTGTTCAAGTACAGTTTTCTTCCCTTTACTCCCATCCCAGCCCACTTCCAGCCCTCCCCACCACTCTTTCATTTCCACACCCCCTTGTTATTATCCATATGTCCTTTACACTTGTTCCTGCAAACTGTTCACCCTTCTCCACTGAAATTCCCTCCTCTCTCCCCTCTGGTCACTATCAGTCTGTTCTCAATTTCAGTGTTTCTGGTTATATTTTGCTTGTTTGTTTCTTTTGTTGATTAGGTTACTGTTAAAGGTGAGGTCATATGATATTTGTCTTTCACCACCTGGCTTATTTTGCTTATCACAATGCTTTCACTTCCACCCATGCTGTTGCAAAGGGAAGGAACACCTTCTTTCTTTCTGCTGCATAGATTTCCTTTGGGTAAATGTACCATAGATTTTTGCTCCATTCATTTACTGATGGGCACCTAGGTTGCTTCCAGCATTTGGCTATTGTAAATTGTGCTGCTATGAACACTGGGGTGCATAGGATCTTTTGAATTGGTGTTTAAAGGTTCTTAAAATATAAATCTAACAGTGGAATTGCCAGGTCAAAAGGCACTTCTATTTTTAGTTTTGTGAGGAAATTCAATACTATTTCCCATAGTGGTTGCACCAGTCTGTAATCCCACCAACAGTGAAATAGGGCTCATTTTTCTCCATGACCTCTCCAACATTTGTTGTTTGTTGGTTTGTTTATGATGTCCATTCTGACTGGTGTGAAGTGGTATCTATTTGTGGTTTAAATTTGCCTCTCTGTAGTAGCAAGTGATACCGAGCATGTTTTCATGTGTCTCTGGGCACTCTGTATGTCTTCCCTGGAGAAGTGTCTCTTCAAGTCCTTTGAACATATTTTAATTGGGTTGCTTGTGGTTAGAGTGGCGTCGTGTAAGTTCTTTATATATTTGGGAGTTTAAACCCTTGTCTGAGGTATCATTTGCAAATATGTTTTCCCATACGGTTTGGTTCTCTTTTAATTTTAATACTGTTTTCTTTAGTCATGCAGAAGCTTTTTATTTTGATGTGATTCCATTTGTTTATTCTTCCCTTTATGTCACTTGCTCTAGGGGACATGTCAGTGAAAATATTGGTGTGTGAAATATATGAGATTTTTTCTCCTTTGTTTTCCTCTAGGACTTTAATGGTATCACAACTGGTTGTTCAGTGCAAAAAATTGTATTGAAAACTTTTATACACCTGGAATTTGTTTTTGTGTATGGTGTAAGTTGGTTCTTGAGTTTCACTTTTTGCATGTAGCTGTCCAGTTCTCCCAACACCATTTCTTGAAGAGGCTATTTTTACTGCATTTTTATGTTGCTGCCCCCTTTGTCAAATATTAATTGGCCATAGAGCCTTGAGTTTATTTCTGGGCTCTCTGTTCTGTTCCATTGGTCCATGGGCCTGTTTTTATGCCAGTACCAGGTTCTTTTGATTGCAGTGGCAGTGTAATACAGTTTGATATCAGGTACTGTGATCCCTCCTACTTTGCTCTTCTTTCTCAGAATTGCAACAGCTATTGGAGGTCATTTATGGTTCCATATAAACTTTTGAAGTGTTTGTTGTATGTCTGTGAAATATGCCATTGGTATTTTAACAGGTATTGTATTGAATCTGTAAATTGCTTTGGGTAGTATGGACATTCTGATGATGTTAATTCTTCCAATCCATGAACATGGCATATGTTTCCATTTGTTTATGTCTTCCTTGATTTCTTTCTTCAGTGTTATGTAGTTTTCTGAATAAATGTCTTTTACCTCTTTGGTTAGGTTTATTCCTAGGTATTTTATTTTTCTGTTTGCTATGTCCAATGGGATTTTTTTTCTTGATTTCTTCTTTTGATGGTTCACTGTTGGTATACAAAGATGTCATTGATTTCTGGATATTGATTTTGTATCTTGCAAAATTTACTTTTTTGGTCCAGCAGTTTTTTGGTGGGGTCTATAGGATTTTCTATGTACACTATCATGCCATCTGGATACACTGACAGTTTTGTTTACTCCTTTACAATTTGGATGACTTTTGTTTCTTCTTCTTGTCTGATCTCTGTGGCTAAAACTTCCAGTACTATGTTGAATAGAAGTTGTGAAAGTGAACAACCTTGTATTGTTCCTGATCTTAGTGGAAAAGATTTTAGTTTTTGCCTATTGAGTGTGATGTTGGCTGTAGGTCTCTCATATATGGCCTTTATTATGTTGAGGAATGCTCCCTCTATTTCCACTTTGCTGAGTGTTTTTATCATAAATGGGTGCTGGACCTTATCAAGTGCTTTTTTCACATCTATTGATATGATCATGTGATTTTTGTCTTCGCTTTTGTTTATGTGATGTATTACATTTTTGATTTACGAATATCATACCATCCTTGCATCCCTGGAATGAATCCCACTTGGTCATGGAGTATGATCTTTTTAATGTATTGTTGGATGTGGTTTGCCAATATATTGTTGAGGATTTTAGTGTCAATGTTCATTCTTTGTTGTGTCTTTATCTGGTTTTGGGAATAAGATGATGCTGTCTTCACAAAAATTGTTTCGGAGTATTCCATCATTCTGGATTATTTGGAATAGTCTGAGAAAAATAGGAGTTAGATCTTCCTTAAATGCTTTGTGGAATTCTCCTGTGAAACCTTTCAGTCAAGGGCTTTTGTGTGTCAGGAATTATAATTATTGCTTAAATTTTGTCTGCTGTTATTGGTCTGTTCAGTCTTTCTTCTTCTTCTTCATTAAGTTTCAGAAGATTATATTTTTCTAGAATTTTTTTTTTCATTTCTCCTAAGTTTTCATATTTCTTGGCATACAGTTCTTAGTAGTAATTTCTTACAATCCTTTGCATTTTTGTGGTACCAGTTGTAATCTCTCCTTTTCATTTCTGATTGTGTTTATTTGGGTCCTCTCTCCTTTTTTTCTTGACGAGTCTGCTTAAAGGCTTGTCAATTCTGTTAATCTTTTCAAAGAACCAGCTCCTGGATTCATTGATCCTTAGAATTGTGCTTTTAGTCTCTATGTCATTTAATGCTGTTCTGATCTTGGTTATTTCCTTCCTTCTACTTGCTGTGTGCTGTCTTTGTTTTTGTTCCTCGAGTTTGTGTAGGCATAGTGTTAGCTTGTTTGTTTGAAATATTTCTATCTTTTTCAGGTAGGCCTGTAGCACTGCGGACTTCCCTCTCAGGTCTTCCTTTGCTCTGCCCCATGAGTGTTACATTGTTGTGAGTTCATTTTCATCTGTTTCCAGAAGCTTTTTGATTTATTCCCTAATTTCATTCTTGACCCATTCATTGTTTAATAGCATGCTATTCAATCTTCATGATTTTGAGTGTTTTGGGTCCCCCCGGCCTTGGGGTTGGTTTCTAGTATCAGTCCCTTGTGGCCTGAGATAATGCTTGGTATGATTTTGAGGCAGGAGACAGTCAGAAAGAGAACTCCAAGAGCGCCACAGGGCTTGGATGGAGAAAACATCCATACATGACAAAGACCCCCTAAGACTAGTCTTTTCTGTTTTCTGGGATAACTTTGAATCATGGAATGCGCCTGCGCACTACCCCTGATTCACTATAATAGCATTATAATAAAGTAACATTGTGGGACTCCCGTCTCCAGTAGCCAATCAAGAAAATCTTGGGAAACCACACATGCGCAGTAGCTTTGAAATGTAACTCTTTGTACCTGCGCAATAGAAGCCCGCCAAAGACTAGCCAGGAAGTTTCCGCCCTATAAGAAGAAAATCCGCCCAGCCCACGTGGTCAGTCTGTGCTCGGAGTTGGCCGGGTCCCATGTTCTGTGGAGTGTACTATCACTTAATAAATCTTTCCTCTTTCTTTATACTATAAACTCTGTGTGTTCGACTCAATTCTTTGTCCCGATCACTAAGAACCTGGTTACCTGCGCCACCTGTGACAATTTCAATTTTCTTGAATTTCTTGAGGCGTGCTTTGTGTCCTATCATGTGGTCTATCTTTGAAAATGTTCCATGTGCATTTGAAAAGAATGTGTATTTAGCTTCTTTGGGATGAAGAGGTCTCTCTCTATATATATCAGTTAAATCCATTTCATCTAGGTCACTGTTCAATGTCACAATATCTTTGTTGATATTTTGTTTGGAAGATCCATCCATTTCTGACAGTGGGGTGTTAATATGCCTCTTTGTACTTGTGCTGCTGTCAATATCTTTCTTGGATTCCTCAAGATTTTCTTTATGTATTTGTGTGCTGCTATGATCAGTGCGTATATATTTATGATGTTTATGTCTTCTGGATGGATTCTTCCCTTGACTATTATAAAGTGTCCTTTTGGGTCTCTCTTTATGGCCCTTTTTTGAAGTCTATTTTATCTGATATGAGTATTGTTATCCCGGCTTTTTTTCCATATCTGTTTGCTTTGAAAATTTGTTTCCAACCCTTCACTTTAAGTCTGTGTAGGTGTTTGGTCCTGAGGTGGGTCTCTTGTAGTCAACATATGTGTGGGTCATGTTTTCTTATCCATTTAGCTATTCTATGTCTTTTGATTACAGCATTTAATTCATTTACATTTAAGGTTATTATTGATAGGTACTTATTCATTGACATTTTTTTGTACCTGTGTTCCTCTCTCTCTCTCTTCCTTCCTTTTATTAAAGCTGTCTGTTTAGTATCTCTTGCAGAGATAATTTAGTGGAGGTATATTCTTTTAGACTTCTTTTGTCTGGGAAGCTCCTTATGTTGTCTTCTATATTGACTGAGAGCATTGCTGAGTAAATAACTGTGGTTTCAGGCCTCTGGTTCTTATTACTTGGAATATTTCTTGCCATTCTCTTCTGGCTGGGAGTGCTTCCAATGAGACGTCAGATGTTAATCTTATTGGTGCTCCCTTGTATGTTACTTCCTGTTTCTCTCTTGCTTCCCTTAAGAGTCTTCCTTTGCCTTGGAATTTTACCATTTTAATTGTGATGAGTCTTAAAGTTGGCCTCTTTGGGCTCCTCTTGATTGGGACTCTCCATGTTTTCTGGATTTGTGTGACTTTTTCTCTCATCAAACTAGGGAGTTTTCTATCATTACTTTTCAAACAGGTTTTCTATCCATTGCTCTTCTTCTGCTTCTGGTATCCCTATTACATGGATATTATTATATTTCATATTGTTTTGCATTTCTCTTAATCTCTTATGAGAATTTCTCATTCTTTATGAGCCTCTTTTCCTTTTCTTGCTCTTTCTGTGTGTTTTTTTCTATCTTGTTCTCCAGCTCACTCATCCAATCCTCTGCTTCATCCTGCCTGCTTTTGATTCCTGCTACTGTGTTCTTCAGTTCAGAAATTATATTCTTCATTTCCTCTTGGCCCTTGTTGATAGTGCCTGTATCCCTTTTCATGTTGATATAGTTTGCAGTCAGTTCATTGTAGTTTCCCTATAATTTCTCGTAGCTGATTGTGAGCTTGTTGAGCTTCCTGATAATCATTTCTTTGAACTCAATATCTGATAGTTGTGTTGCCTCTATTTCATTTAACATTCTTGCTGAGGCTTCCTCCTTTCCATTTATTCGGTGGTTGTGTCTTTGTCTTCCCATTGTTTGTGAGAGTCTTCTTGTTAGCCTCTGGTTCTTAAATTGATGTATTCTGACTCCCTGGGTTTATGGTGTGAACTTCTGTGGAAGAATGCCTATGAGATTCAGCAGTGCAGTCTCCTCAATCTCCTGCACTTGCTGGTCTTGGGCTCTCATTTATGTTGGGTCTGTGTATGTCTTTAGGTTTTGATTTTTCTGGGGTCTCTCTTTGTTGTTTTCTTCCTTCCAGTTGGTTAACTGAGGATCACTCCATCCACTATGTCTTGTATTCTGTTGTGCAAGTGTGGGCAGGTTGTGTTGAAGCTGATTCTTCTGTGTTTACCAAGTCTTGAGGCTTCTCTGTCACTCTTGTTCAGTTGATTGTTGTGGTTAATTTCTCCACAATTTAGTTGTATTTCCAGATTGGTCTTGGATTGAGGTTATTGTTGCTTCCACTCCCTCCATCACCTTCTTTTTTTGTTATTTGTTGTTGGTTCCTTTATTGGTGAGTTTCCTATTCCATCGGGTGTACTGGTTTTTACTGCTCCCACCATGCAAGTTCTCTGGATTAGCAAAGCGAAATTTGTCTCACTATTTCGGTTGTTGGGATGACCCCTGTTTGGGTCTACCTCTGGTCTTCTCTTCACTCCAGGTATTATTGTCTGACCTGTGAGGGGGAAAAAAAAGGTAAGTACGGAAGGGAGAAGAAATAAAAAAGGAAAGGATGGAAGGAAGGAAGAGGGAGAAAAGAAAACAAGAGAGAGGGAAAGAAAAGAAGATGGAATTTTAAAAAAGATGCGAGGAAGAAGGAATAAGAAAGGAAGGAAAGTAGAAATGCAGAATAAAAAAGATAGAAGAAAAGAAAGGAAGAAGTTATTTTAAAATAAAATTTAAAAATAAAAAGAAGGAAGGAAGAAGAAATAAAAAAGGAAAAGGAAGGCTGAAAGAATTTTAAAAAAGAAAGAAAGAATGACAGAAAGGAAGAAGGAATGATAAAAAATGCCTTCTGTTGGCTTTAAACTGGTCAGGGCAGTTCTGCTGCTGGTCCTCCTTGCTGTCAAGCTGTGGAGGGATTAGTTTTGCTTTTCTCCCTGAGCCCCACTCTTTGCTGTTGTTTAGACTTTAGCCCAGTTCCTCTTGGTCCTTCTGCACCCAACTAGGCCTTTAGTCTACCAGTTTCGCTGTCCTTGAGGTGCACCAATTAGGGGCAACTCGCACACCACCTCCTTGCTCTTTGCTGTACTAGATGCTAGGGTCTCTCAGTGCCCCTTCAGGGTACTGCACTGCCCAGGGTACTGCCCCCCACTGAGTCGAGTCTTTCTGGGTACTGCGGCTCCCCTCTGCGGGGCTTTTCTACCTTCCTCCTAGAGAGCCAGTTGTCTCTGCAGGGCTCTGGAAACAGGGGCCATATGGTAGGTGCTCCATCCCTAGTGTCTTGGCCATGAGCTGGGACAGGAAGCTGCAGACCGTGAACAGGGTGTACTGTCAAGATGCTTCCTGAGTGTGTACGGGCGGGCCCTGTCAGGCCAGACCAGGTGAGCATCATTCCCAGTTCTTTGGGCATGGGCGTGGGCGGGCCTCCCTAGGCTGTGGATAGGGTGCATGCCAACCAGGGACTGCAGGGGTAGGTGCATAGGATGCAGGCAACTATTGAGGAGAATTCCCCAGCCACAGAGTGCCTCTTTTTACTTTTTGAAAAATTCTTCCTATTCAAACCCTATTCAAACACTCCCCCCACCCCACCCAAACAAGCACCTGGCCTCTCACACAGCCCAGCCTGGCTCTCTCCCAAGAATCTTGCAGCAGTCCCAGCTGGCGCCGGGCCTAGGGCTGCAGCCACCCAGGTCCCTGCACCTACCCCAGGGGCATTATTGTCCTTAAGTACTCTCCTTACCGTCTGATTTTTCAATGACCTTATGATTTTTGGTCTCCAATCTTCATATATTCTTGAATACCATTGGCTGTTCACTCTGTTCCTCAGAAGATCAGCTAGGTATTTCACCCATGTTCTGGGGGAAGTGGACCTTGCTTCCACCTTCCTCATCACCATCTCCAAACCTACCTAATGTTATATATGTAAGTCTTTTATCCACTTGAATTTATTTTCATGTATAGTGTAAGTTGGTGATTGAGTTTTATTTTTTTGCATGTACCTTTCCACATCCCCCAACACTATGTGTTGAATAGGCTATTTTTATTCCATTTAATGCGTCTTCCTCCTTTATCAAATATTAATTGACCATAGAGACTTGCATTTATTTCTGGGCTCTCTATTCTATTCCATTGGTCTATGTGTCTGTTATTATGCCAGTAGTAGACTGTTTTGATTACAGTGGCCTTGCAATATGGTATCATATCAGGTCCTGTTATCCTTCTTACTTTATTCTTCTTTCTCAAAATTGCTGCAGCTATTCAGGCTCATTTATTGTTTCATATATATTTTTGAAATATTTGTTCTATATCTATGAAATATATCATTAGTATTTTAATAGCAATTACATTAAATCCATAAATTTCTTTGGGCAGCATTGACATTTTTATGATCTTAATACTTCCAATCCATGAACACAGTATATGCTTCCATTTATTTGTGTCTTCCTTAATTTCTCTTTTCAGTGTTGTGTAAGTTTTCTGAGTGCAGGTCTTTTACTTCTTTAGTAAGGTTTATCCCTAGGTACTTTACTTTTCTTGTCACCCTAGAACATGAGATGCTTTTCCTGATTTCTGATTCTGATATTTTATTGTTGGTGTATAAAAATGTCTCTGATTTATTAATATTGATTTTGAATACTGTTGTTTTACCAAATTCACTTATTAGGACAAGTAGTTTTTTGGTGGAGTCTATAGGATTTTCTATGTACACTATCATATCTGCAAACAGTGACAGTTTTGCTTTCTCCTTTCTAATTTTATTGCCTTTTTTTTTTCCTTTTTCTTGTCTGCTCACTGTGGGTAGGACTTCCAATACTATGGTGAATAATGTAGCCAAAGTGAACATCTTTTTCTTTATCCTTATCTTAGTGGGAAAGCTTTTAGTTTATGCCCACTGAGTTGGCTATAGGTTTCTAGTGTATGGCCTTTATTATATTGAGGTATGCTCTCTGTACTCCCACTTTCCAGAGTGGTTTTATCATAAATGGGTACTTTAACTTATCAAATGCTTTCCCCACATCTATTAGTATGATCATCATTTTTGTTTTACTTTTGTCTGTGTGACGTATTACATTTATTAATTTGTAAATATTGTACTACCCTTGTATCTGCAGAATGAATCCCACTTGGTCACAGTGCATCATCTTTTTTATGTTTTTCTGGATGCAGTTTGCCAATATTTTGTTGATGATATTATTGTCTATGTTCATCAGTGATGTTAGCCGGTAGCTTTCTTTCTTTGTAGTGTCTTTATCTGGTTTTGGTCTTAGGATGATGCTGGCTCCATGAAGATTTTGCAATCTTTCCAATTCTTGAATTTTTTGAAATAGTCTGAAAAGGGTATGTGTTAACTCTTTTTAAATGTTTTATAAAATTATCCTGTGAAACTATTTAGTCCAGGGTTCTTGTGAGCGGGGGTTTTTTGATTACTGCTTCAATTTCACCAACTGTTGTTGGTCTGTTCGAGTTTTCTGCTTCTTCTTCATTCAGTTCTAGAAAATTATATTTTTCTAGAAATTGGTTTATTTCACCCATTTTTCAAATTTCTTGGCATGTAGTTGTTCATAGTAATTTCTTACAGTCCTTTGTATTTTTGTGGTTTCAGTTGTTATCTCTCCTCTTTCATTTCTGATTTTGTTTATTTAGGTCCTCTCTCTTTTTTCCTCGATGAACCTGCTTAAAGGCTTATCAATTTTAGTTATCTATTCAAAGAACTAGCTCTTGGATTTATTGATCCCTTGTATTGTTCTTTTAGTCTCTATATCATTTAATTTGGCTCTGATCTTGTTTTTTGTTGTTGTTGTTCCTGCTACTTGCTATGAGCTTTTCTTTGTAGTTTTTTCCTCTAGTTTTTGTAGGTGTAAGGTTAGGTTGTTTATTTGAAACGTTTCTATCATTAAGAACTTTCCTCTCAGAACTGCCTTTGCTGTGCTCCATAAGTGTTGGGCTTTTCTGTGTTTATTTTCATTTGTTTCCAGAATCTTTTTATTTCTTCCTTCATCTCATTATTAACACATTCATTGTTCAACAGCATGCTCTTTGATCTCCCCAAACTTGAGTGTTTTGTGGTTTTCCTTGAGGTCCATTTCTAGTTTCAGGCCCTTGTAATCTGAGATAGTGCTTGATGGGATTTCAATTTTTTTGAATTTGTTCAGGCTGCTTTTGTGTCCTATTATGTAGATAATCTTTGAAAATGTTCCATGTGATCTTACCTTTAAGTGGAACCTAATCAACAAAACAAATAAGCAAGCAAAATACAACCAGAGACCTTGAAATTAAGAACAAACTAATAGCAACCAGAGGGGAGGTGGAAGGGAATAATGGGGAGAAAAATGGGAAAGGTTTCCAGAACAGTTACAAAGGACACCTTGACAAAACCAAGGGGGCATCGCATCAGGGAAGGGAGGTGGGCATCACTGGGGTGGGGTTGAATGTTGGGGGGAAATGTAGACAACTGTACTTGAACAACAATAAAAGAAAATGATTCATGTGCATTTGAAAAGAATATGTACTTTGCTTCTTTGGGATGAAAGGTTCTCTCTCTCTCTCTCTCTCTCTCTCATATATATACACACACACACACACACATACATACAATAGATACAGATAAATATATAAATGATATATAGATATAGATATATATAGCTGATATAGATATCTGTTAAGTCCATTTCATCTAGGGCATTGTTCAGTGCTGCAATATCTTTGTTGATGTTTTGTTTGGAAGATCTTTCCATTTTTGATAGTGGGGTGTTAAAATTCCCCAGTTTAATTGTGTTTTGGTCTATATCCTCTTGAAGTCCTCCAAGATTTTCCTTATATATTTTGGTTTTCCTATTTTGGGTGCATCTGTATTTACAATATTTATGTCTTCTTGATGAATTCTTCCCTTGAGTACTATGAAGTGTCCTTCAATGCTTCTTTTTAAAGCTTTTGTTTTGAAGTCTATTTTGTCTGATATAAGTATTGTTACTCTTGCTTTTTTTCCCCCTGTCCATTTGCTTGGTATATATTTTTCCAACCATTACCTTTCATTCTGTATAGGTCTTTTTTTTTTTTTTTTTTTCCTTTTTTTTTTTTTTTTTTTTTTTTTTTTTTTTTTTTTTTTTTTTTTTTTTTTTTTTTTTTTTTTTTTTTTTTTTTTCCCTGAGGTGGATCTCTTGTAGGCCCCATTTGTAGGAGTCATGTTTTCTTATCTATTCAGCTACCCTATATCTTTTGATTGGAACATTTAATGTATTAATATTTAAGGTTATTATTGATAAGTATTTATTCCCCCCTTTTGTATTTGTGTTCCTGTGTCTCCCACTCTTTTACTTCCTCTTCTTATAGTAGTTTGTTTAGCATATCTTGCAGTGCTAATTTGGTGGAGCTGTATTCTCTCAGCCTTCTTTTGTCTGGGAATCTCCTTATTTCATCCTCCATTTTAATTGAGAGTCTTGGTGAGTAAAGTAGTCTTGGTTGCAGGCCTTTGCTTTTTATTTTGGAATATTTCTTGCTATTTTCTCCTGGCTTGTAGTGTTTCTGTTTGAAATCAGGTGTTAGCCTTATCAGAGTTCCATTGTATGTTACTTCTTGTTTCTCCCTTGCTGCTTTTAAAATTCTCAGTCTTTAAAACTTGGCACTTTAACTATGATGTATCTTGGAGTAGACCTCTTTGGGTTCATCTTGATGGGGACTCTGTGTGCTTCCTGAACTTGTGTGGTTTTCCCCTCTCCATGTTTGGAAAGTTTTCTGTCATTATTTTTTCTAACAGTGTTTGTATCCATTGCTCCATTTTTTCTTCTTCTTGTGTTTGTATGATTTGAATGTTATTGTGTTACATGTTGTCTTGTAGTTCCCTTAAGCTAACTTCATGTTTTTTGAGTCTCTTTTCAGTAGCCGCTGTACCTGGTCATTTGTTTCTGCTTTGTCCTCCAGTTTACTAATTTGGTTGTCTGCTTTATCCAGCTTGCTTGTAATTCTTTCTAGTGTATTTTTTTTTTATTTCAGAAGATGCATTGCCCTTTTCTTCCTGTTTCTTTTTTATAGGTTTTATTTGTTTCACCATACTGTTTTAGTTTTCATTCAGGTCCGTGTAGTTGTCTGTGAGTTCCTTGAGCATCCTTATAACCATTCTTTTGAATTCTATATTTGATAGTTTGCTTGCTTCCATTTAATTTAGCTCTTTTAGTCGGGAGTTTTTCATTCCTTTTGATTGTGGGTTCTTTCTTTTTCTTCCCATATTACATGATTCTTTTTGCTTTTTTTTTTTTTTATACCCCATGTTTTGCTTTGCTAGCTGTCTCTTTAGGGTGAAGTTCTGTGGGATTCAATTGTGTGGCCTCTTTGATCTCTTTGTCTGGATGATCTAGGTTTGCCCTTTCATCCTTTCGTGTGAGCTCTCTTGCTGTACTTGGATTTTACTGTTGGTGGCTCTTTTGTTGGGGGTTTTCTTGTCCAGTGGGTTTACTTGTACTCACAATTCCCACCTTATCTTGTTTGTGATCTGAGGCAGAGCAAAGTCAAAGTGTATTATGACAGCAGGTGAGTATTTTATGGGATTTAAAGTATCAACAAATAGAAAGCAAATACGAGATTATTTGGTGAAGTATAGCAATAACCTTGATAATTTACCCAACTAGCCACTTTTTATAAACAGTGAAAAATAAATTAGACTCTTATTAGAAGGGAAAAAGAATGAAAAAAAAATAAAATAAATAAAAAAAATAAAAAAAGAAGGGAAAAAGAATGTAAGCTGACTTCAGAAGCAGAGTGCTGATGCTAGGTTAGATGGTGAGATATAGTGAGAGTAAGTGATAGAAACTTGGCTTTGTGTCAGAGAGAATAAAGTTAACCACAATACTTATAAAGCTCAAGAAAACAGTGAAATGGACCAAAACCAGGGAACTGTGCTATGTGAGATTTGGAACAATAATATGATAAGAAATATATGATCTGAATAAAAAAAAATAAAGAGTAAATGACCAAGAGTAGTGTGTTATTGGAATACAAGTGAAGGAAGAAAAAATGAAATACAATATTAAAGGGAGAACAAAGAAATCCAGTAAAAAAAATGAAATCAAACAAAGAAAACTACACCAAGAAAGATAAATTTTAAAAAATTACAAGAAAAAATAATAACAGAAAGTAAAAAGTAAAAAATAAAATGCAAGTTCTGTAGCATAGCAAAGTGAATTTTGTCTTATTTGTTTGTGCTAGCCTTCTGATTGCTCTTTGGATCTGTCTTTGGTCCTTTCAGAGCTCAAGGTCTTATTATCTCTACCCCTGGAAGGAAAAAAAAACAGTCTTCTGCTTACTTAAAAGCAGGTTCTACTGGTCTTCCTGGATGCTGTAGGCACAGTGGGGGTGGGCTCTGTTTTTTTTTTTCTTTCCTGTGGTTCTGGGTTGGGGGCTAGGTCTGACCTCCAATATTCACAGGTGTCCAGCCTCCAGCCCAAGCCCTCAGAGCATTGTGCAACCCCCTAGTTCATATGTGCCACACCAGCTCCTTTAATCCACCTGGTTGTGCTACCCTTTAATTAGTCCATGAGGTTTACCAAATGAGAGCAACTCCCATCCTTCTTCCCTCTTTGCTGTCCTGGGCAGTGCACATGCAAAATCCCTTCAGGGAAGTTTAGTTCACCTATTAAATTGAGTCTCTTTGGGGGCTACTACCCCTCTGAGACACTACTGGTCCACTTTGATGAGTCTGTGAGGCATTCTGATATGGAGCAAATGGTGCTCCTCCTCTCTCTTCTCTGGCCCAGAAACACCATGTGAAAGTTATTTGCACAGCAATTCAGAGCCTTTTTCTGGGTGAATCCCCCTTGATTGTAGCCAGCCCTTCTTAAACACCCAGCTTTTCACACAACCCAACTCTCTAAACATTCCCAAGACTATCTTGGTCAGGGTCAGCCACAGTCCAACTCTTCTCCCATCTCCAGGTGTCACCTGACTCCTTAATTTTTGTGGTACTGTACCAGCTGCCAATGATAGTCCCAGTTAGAGAACACCACCTCTGTGGGTCTCCCACTTCATCCTTATCCCTTCAGCCATTTCAAGCATCCTGGTCTCCCCTGGTGCAGGACTGGCTTCCCTGCTCTGAGAACAAAGGGAGCTATGAAGTTATAATCACTGATCCAGCCCTCCTCCAAAGCTCCTGTGGCAGCCATGGTCCTTGTCACTGGATCAGGGACTGCAGCAACCTCGGTGCAAGTGCAGGAACCAGGGACCTTCCCATCAGCCTATGCAACCTCTCTTCTGTCTGTTTTTAAATGTGCTCTGCAATTTTTGGCTTCCAAATTTCGTATAAGCTGGGATACCATTAGCTGTTCACTCTGTTCTAAAGAAGATTGGCTTGGTGTCCCAGTTGGGTCCACAAGCAAATGGGTTCAGCTCACACCTACTTTGCTGCCATCTTTGCAGTTTGTAGTACTTTATCTCTTTCATATCTCTTATCAAGCCTCCCATCTGTGACCATCAGTTTGTTCTCTGTATGTATCTGTTCTTGTTTTGTTTCTTTACTTTTGTTTTGTCTATTATTTAGATTACACATATAAGTGAAATCATGTGGTATTTGTCTTTGTCTGACTCATTTCACTTAGCATAATATCCTCTAGGTTCATCCATATTGTCACAAATGATAAGATTTTGTTTTGGCTGAGTAGTGTTTCATTTTATATACGTACCACATCTTTATCCATTTGTCTGTCAATGGACACTTAGGTTGATCCATGTACTGGCTATTGTAAATAATGTTTCAATGAACATAGGGGTGCATATATATTTTTGAATTAGTGTTTTCATTTTTCTTCAGATATATACACAGAGGTGGAATTGGTGGGTGTCATATGGTAGTTCCACTTTAATTTTTGATGAAAGTTCATACTGTTTTTCAAGTGGCTGTACCAGTCTTCATTTTCACTAACAGTGAAAAAGCATCTCCTTTTGTTTCTTTTTTTAAATATTTAAATCTGGAAATTTAATTGTCTTTTTTTTAAATAAGCAATTTTTAATGATTTTTTAAAATTTTGTTTATTTATTTTTAGAGAGGGAAGGGAGGGAAAAAGAGAGAAACATCAATAAGCAGTTGCTGGAGGCTGTGGCCTGTAATGCAGGCATGTGCCCTGACTGGGAACTGAACCTGCGATACTTTGGTTCACAGCCCGCGCTGAATCCACTGAGCTATGCCAGCCAGGGCTGGAAATTTAATTGTCTTAATTGCCTTCATTAATTCTTACTGTTGTTCAAGTACAATTGTCTCCATTTTCCCTCAATTCTCCCCCTCACCCCAGCCATCCCTACCTTCCACCGCTGATCCAAACCCTTTTTGGTTTTCTCGATGCATCCTTTATACTTGTTCCAGAAAACTCTTTCCCCTTTCCCCCTATTAGTCCCTCATGCCTACTCTCTGGTTACTGTCAGTTTGTTCTTAATTTCAATGTCTCTAGTTATATTTTGTTTGCTTGCTTGTTTTGTTGATTAGGTTTTATTTATAGGTGAGATCATATGGTATTTGTCCTTCATCCCCTGGGTTATTTCTTTTATCATAATGCTCTCCAGTTCCATCCATGTCATAGAAAAGAATAAGAGCTCCTTCTTTTTTTCTGCTGCATAATATTCCATAGTGTAAATGTAACATAGTTTTTTGATCCACTCATTTACTGATGGGCACTTAGGTTGCTTCTAGCACTTGGCTATCATAAATTGTGCTGCTATGAACATTAGGGTGCATAGATTCTTTTGGATTGGTGTTTCAGAGTTCTAGGATATAATCCCAGCAGTGGAATTTCTAGGTTAAAAGGCAGTTCCATTTTTAGTTGTCTGAGGAGATTCCATACTGTTTTCCACAGTGGTTGCACCAGTCTGCATTACCACCAATGGTGCACTAGGGTTCCCTTTTCTCCACACACTCTCCAACACTTCATGTTTGTTGTTATATTGACAATAGCCATTCTGACAGGTATGGATGAGAATCTTGTTGCATTCAGGTTTTTTTCCTTTTATAATTTTCTTTATAGCCAAGACAGTTCACACTATATTTTTTTCCAATTTTACTGAGGTGTAAATCTATATACTTGGTTACCACCACCCTAATCTAGACATAGTATCCCACTATCAAATCATCAAATTATTTGTTGCTTCTTTGTAGGCCAATAAACTTCCCTCCACTCCAGTCTCAGACGACCACTTATATGCTCTTTCTCACTATACTTTACACTGTTTAATATTTCATATAAATGGAATAATGGAGTCTATATATTTTTCTGGCTTACTTCATTCATCCAAATTCTTTTAAAATTTAGTTATGTTATTACAGGTATCAGTAGTTTATTTCTTTTTCTTTCTGATTAGTATTCCACTGTATGGATGCACCATAATTGATTTACTTACCTTTGGTAGACATGTGATTTGTTTCCACTTTTTAGTTATTTTGAAAAAAATAGCTATGAACATTCATGAACAAGTCTTTTTTTTAATTCTTTATTTTATTGATTATGCTATTACAGTTGGCCCATTTCCCCCCTTCACTCCCCACCACCCTGCCCATCCCCTCCCACCCTCATTCCCCCCTTTAGTTCATGTCCATGTGTTATAAGTTCTTTAGTGTCTACATACTATTCTTACCCTCCCCCTGTCTATTTTCTACCTACTGTCTATGCTACTTATCCTCTATATCTTTTCCCCCTCCTTCCTCCTCCTACTTCCCTGTTGCTAACCCTCTATTTGATGACTTTTTTTTTTTACTGTTCATATTTTTAATCTTCTTTTTCTTAGGTAAGTTCCTTTAACATTTCATATAGTAAGGGCTTGGTGATGATGAACTCCTTTAACTTGGCCTTGTCTGAGAAGCACTTTATCTACCCTTCCATTCTAAATGAAAGCTTTGCTGGATAGAGCAATCTGGGATGTAGGCCCTTGCTTTTCATGACTTGGAATACTTCTTGCCAGCCCCTTCTTGCCTGTAAGGTCTCTTTTGAGAAATCAGCTGACAGTCTGATGGGAACTCCTTTGTATGTTACTGTC
>PVIA01013270.1:0-33114 GCA_004024845.1 Tonatia bakeri | reverse complement strand
TTTCCCCTGAAATTCCCTCTTCTCTCTCCTCTGGCCACTTCCTGCCTGTCCCCTAATGCAGTGTCTTTGACTATATTTTGCTTGTTTCTTTGTTTTGTTGTTTAGGTTCCTGTTAAAGGTGAAATCATGTGGTATTTATCTTTCACTGCCTGGCTTATTTCGCTTAGCATAATGCTTTCCAGTTGCATCCATGATGTTGAAATCTCGGCAGATTCTTAGCAAGAGGGTATGTTATTTTAGGTGAAAGACAAGCAGAAACAGACCAAAAAGGGAAACTCTTACTTTGCCTAGACACCTTGGAGGGAACTGCTTTCCCCCCATTTCTTCATGAATACGCCTTGGCACAAGTATTAACAGAGTCTCTTTCACTCCACTAATTACTAAGCCTGTGTCCTGATGTGCAGAGTCCAGATAATTTAACTCACCATCCTAGTCTTCAGTCATAACTTGATCCTTTGTAAAAATCTTACTCATATATTCATGCAAAACAAGACTTACTCTATAACCCTTTGTAACCAAATGTTCTTATTATTAGTCCAAGGGACAGGTGCTATTTTAATAAGATTATGTTATATAGAATATTTTTCTCGGAAATAATTGCAGACTTATGATGGTTTAACTTGCAATTTTTTGAACTTACAATGGGATGAAAACAATACACATAATAAATTACATGAGATATTCAATACTTCATTATAAATAGGCTCTGTGTTAAATGACTTTGCCCAACTGTAGGCCAATGTAAGTGCTGTAAGCACATTTAAGGTGGGCTAGGCTAAGCTGTTTAGTAGGTTAGATGTATTAAATGCATTTTAACTTACGATATTTTCAACTTTCAGTGGGTTTATCAGCACATAACCCTATCTCAAGCAGAAGAGCACCTGCATTTAGTGAAGTATCCCAGGAGGAGAGTTGTTTAGCGCTGTACTCAGCCTCAGTGACGCCATGTAAAAAGTATAAATCTAGGCCCAAGAGTCACCAAATTATGTCATTCCATGCACAATATTTCTAAGAAAGTCTATTAGCCATGGAAATACATTCAGAGTAAAGTATACATTTTTAAATAGCACTGATTGCTGCTCAGTGAGTAGTATCCTCAAATTCTTTATTAGTGTCTGGGAAATTTTCAAAGCTAAGATTAGAGGTCAAGTCATTACTTATGTGGCCTTTAAAAATAAAGTATCTGAACAGATACTAAATCCCTTGAGCAGAAAATAAAATTACTAGAAAGCAAGAACACACAACAACAAAACATGTTTTTCCATGGCCACACACCCGCGAGGTGGCCACACGGGGCTGTGCCAACCTCAAAGGCCAAGAGAGATGCCACCACGGCTGGCCAACCTACCGTGAGCCTAAGGACATCTGAGCCATGAGAGTTTTAAACAAGGATAAGTACTGAGTAAACTCAAGTGCCTACCTTAATGACATTTACACAGTCAAAATTCAAGCAAAAAAGTTATGGGAAATTTGGTTTAGACCTCAAATTTAAAAATGTCAAAGACACATGGTATGGAGATTGGAAAGGGCCCCAAGAAACATTTGGATTTCTGGAAAAAGTCTTTAGAAAATACCTTATCAATTGCTAACAAGGCACTGAATTATCAGGTGCTATTTTGAAGATAAAGGATATATCATGACTATGTAATTATGAGGCACACATCATACCTAAACACTATGTACACAGTTTCTCAAAGCAGAGGATCTCACAGAGATCCTGCCTGATCGCTTGTGGAGGGCCAAATAGCACATAACAAATTCTGGGGTTCAGAATGTGCCACAAAGGAAAAAGGAACCACTAAGAGGGAAGTTATTTTTACATAACAAATGATAGGTACAGAATGTGTTTACAAGACTCAGGATGACATAATCTAGACTAGAGTCACTGTTTTGTAAAGGGCCTCTCGACACTGGATATCAATGCCATGTGGCCCTGCACTGTCGACTCTCAAGGGCCTGAAGCCTGCTGTTTCATTTCCTCATTTATCTGCAATTATGCCATCCAAAAAACACATAATTGTATGATGGTCTTTGGCTGTGCTCTGAATTGCCCTGCAGACTGGAGCATGACTTCAACTTTGTTCATATACCCAAAATACAATCCAGGATCAGTGGCAATGATGTCTTTTGGGTACCCTTCCAATGTATGGTCACCTGGACATACACCATTCAGAGACAATAACATGCTTATGACAATGCACTCTGTTTGGGTGGGAAATTTTTAAAGCACATCTGAAAACATATTCTAATGGCATTTGGGGCATCCCAAATTAAATGGCACAGGAAAAGTTGAAGAAGAATGAACTTATCTTGCTTCTTTGCCTCACCCCACTGGTGATGAAAACTACTTGCATGCGCACAAAGATCTATGTTCAAAAAAATATTTTACTTCATAATTTTTTTTAGGGAAAGGAAGGAAGGAAGGTAGGAAGGAATGAAGGGAGGGAGGGAGGGAGGGAGGGAGAACCTAAATCCCTTAGTAAGGAAGCGATGGACAAATCACACTACATCCATACTGGAGGATGCCAAATGAACAGAGACTTCTCTTCACGGCATAATGCAGAGGAGATACTATGAACACTCTTCTGGTTAAAAACAAAGCAAAAAAATCCCATTTTAAAACACTCTGCTGAGCAAACACAGATGAAAAGTAGTAAAATCAGGAATTCTGGAAGGTAAGAAAGCAATTCCCTTTCTTTAAAAACCCGAGAGCCCTGGCTGGTGTGGCTCAGTACATTGAGTGTTGGCCTGTGAACCAAAGAATTGCCACTCAATTCCCAGTCAGGGCACATGGCTGGATTGTGGGCCAGGTTCCCAGTAGCAGGTATGCAAGAGGCAACCACACATTGATATTTCTCCCCCTCTCTTCCCTTCTCTAAAAATAAATAAAAGTCTAAACAACAACAACGACAAAATCCTTAGCATTTCTGCTGAATTCTAGAGAACTTGATTATCCACACTGACAAAGAAACAGAAGATAAAATCTAGGGTCTATCCAAACTCAAGATGGTACTAGGAGAATCCCTGATTTAAGCCAGCTCCCCAAAGGATTCCACCTATATTCTAAGAGTGAAGAATAAATAAACTTACCTCTCATCAGAGTAAAACAGAAGAAACTTGTCTATTGATACCTCGGTAGTAAAAAACAAAAATGTTCCCAAGAATGTATAAGAGTAAACTGACCTTCTCATGGGTTGTGGTTCAAATTCAACCTAATACATGGGCCAGAAAATCTCAAGCACAGTATATGAATTACAATGTTCCCAACGGGGGGGGGGGGGGGGTGGCAAAGTTCAAGTAAACTTGAAGATGGGTTAATAAAAATTAAACTAGCCCTGGCTGGTGTAGCTCAGTGGATTGAGCACAGGCCTTCGAACCAAAGGATTACTGGTTCAATTCCCTATCAGGGCACATGCCTGGGTTGCAGGCCAGTTCCCCCCACTCCCAGTACGGGGCACGCAAGAGGCAACCAGTTACACATTGATGTTTCTCTTTCTCTCTTTCTCCTTCCCTTCCCCTCTCTCTATAAATACATAAATAAAATCTGAAAAAAAAGATAAACTAAAAACAAAGAGCAAAAAAGATGTAAAATGCAATAAACAAAAAAACAAACAAAAAAAGGAACACAGTACACAAGACCTAAGAGACAATAATGAGCAGTCTAATGTATGTGTATTAAGACCCAGAAGAAGAGAGGATGGAACAAGAGATTTTTCTAAAACAAATTTTTAAAAACCACAATTTAAAGACACTCAGAGAAACCCAAGCAAAATAAAGACAACAACAAAAAATTAGATATAGCATAATCAAACTACTGAAAACCAAAGATAATCTTGAAGGCAGCTGCAGAAAGATACACTACAAGAAACAAAGAGTTACAGCAAACATCTTGTCACAACTATGCAAGGCAGAAGATGATGAAATAACATTTGAAGAAAGAAAAAGGAAAAAAAAAACAGCTATTAACCCAGCATTACATACAGAGTGAAAATAATTTTCAAAAATAAAGGGTAAATTCAAACAAACGAAAGCTGAGAAAGTTGATTCTGGCAAATGAACACAATGAGAATGTTAGGGGTAGTACTTTCAGTAGAAGTATGACAGCACATGGCAACTTACAAGGAAATAAAAAGCACTGGAGACTTCCAGTCAGGAAGGCAGCATAGGTAAACATGGCTGGCCTCCTTGCACACCATATCAAAATTAAAATTAAAATGTAGAACAACCATCATTCAAAACAGTCAGAAATGGAACTGAATGGAAGTCTGACAACTACAGAATTAAAGAAACCACATCCATCCAGATGGGTAGGAGGGGTAGAAATGCAGACAGGTTGGTCCCACATCCATGTATGGTAGATAATTCAGGTGGGCTATCTTGGGAGCAAGGAGTCCCAGCCCTACACCCCGCCCTCCAACCCAGGGTTCCAGTGCCAGGAAGGTAAGTCCCCATAAATTCTGGCTGCAAACATCAGTGGGGATTGAGTTGGTGGAAGAAACTCTGGAGTCCCAAGCAATTCCCCTAAAAGAACTCACACATGAACTTTTTTTGCTCAGACTCACTCCTTCTGAGCTCCAGGGTAGCAGCCTGAAAAGCCCCAGTGGCATACAGGGAAGAACTGAAGTGTCTGGCAATAAGGCAGGACTGGGGCACAGCTTTCTCTCAGACAGAAAGGTGGGTAGAGGCATTGTCCATTTTCTGAGACCTTCCCCTACAGAGCCAAGGAGCCAGCAGTTGCCATATCTGAGAATCCATCAACCTAGCTAACACTGTTTGCCTTGTGCTGGAGATCCCGAGACTCCTCCTACCCAACTTACAGGCCCTACCAAACTGTTAACCATGACTTTTCCAGGCTGGTCTTGGCTCATGCTTCATAACTTCTGAAATCTTCTCAAACAAGCAACAGCTGGACTCAGTAGCCCCCACTCCACCCCCCATACTTCTTGCCAAGTGGCCCCAGGCCCAGCACTAGCAGCAGCCAGCTTAGATTCATAGCATGGCTTCACCTGGGAATCTTCAAGTCCAGCAGAAGTAGCAGCCACCTCAGATTGCTTTATAGCTCATACAGGGTCCAACAACAAAAGAAGTCCAAAGTTAGTAGAAGGAAGGAAATAACAAAGATTAGAGCAGAAATAAATCAAATAGAAACTAAAAAGAATTAGAAGATATCGCCCTGGCTGGCATAGCTCAGTGGATTGAGCACGGGCTGAGAACCAAAGTGTCACCCGTTTGATTCCCAGTCAGGGCACAGGCCTGGGTTGCAGGCCAGATTCCCAGTGGTGGCCACATAAGAGGCAACCACACATTGATGTTTCTCTCTCTCTTTCTCCCTCCCTTCCCTCTCTAAAAATAAATAAATAAATCTTTAAAAAAAAATAGAAGATATCAGTAAAACTAAGAGCTGGGTTTTTTTCAAAAGGTAAACAAAATTGGCAATCCTTTGACTAGACTAACCAAGAAAAAAGGAAGAAGGCTAAAATAAGCGAAATCAAAAAGGAAAGGGAGATATTATAGCTGATGTCACAGAAATAAAAAGGATAGTAAGAAACTACTATGAACTAGTATTGAACTAGTATACACCAACAAACTGGACAACCTAATATAAGAGATAAATCTCCAGAAACACACAACCTACCAAGACTGAATCATGACGAAAAAAATACATGAATAGACCAATGACTAGTAAGGAAACTGAATCAGTAATCAAAAACCTCCCAAGAAACAACAGTCCAGGAACAGCTGGTTTCAATGGTGAACTGTACCAATATTTAAAGAATTAATACCGATCCTTCTCAAGTTTTCTGGAAAAAAAAAAAAAGAGGAGGGAACTCTTCTAAACTCATTTAAGAGGCCAACATTACCCTGATACCAAAACTAGAGGAGGATGCCACAAGAAAAAAAATTACACACCAATATCCCTGATGATACACAAAAAAACTTTTGTACCCTGGCTAGTGTGGCTCGGTGGATTGGGTGCTGGCCTGCTAACCAAAGGGTCACTGGTTCGATTCCCAAATCAGGACACATGCCTGAGTTGCAGGCCAGATCCCCAGTGGGGGCATGTGAGAGGCAACCACACATTGATGTTTCTCTCCCTCTCTTTCTCCCTTCCCCTCTCTAAAAATAAATAAATAAAATCTTAAAAAAAAAAAACTTTTGCATTTCTATACACTAGTAAAAAACTTTAAGAAAATTTATTTCAATCCCATTTATAATTACATCAAAAAGAATAAAATACCTAGGAATACATTTAACCAAGGAGGAGAAACACCTGTACCATGAATGCTGTAGGGAACTAATGAAAGAAACTGAAGAAGGCACAAATGAGAAAATATTCTGTGCTCATGAATTAGAATATTGTTAAATTGTCCAAACCTCCCAAAGCAATCTACAGATTCAAGGCAATCCCTATCAAAATTCTAATGGCATTTTTCACAGAAATGGAACAATCCTAAAATTTGCATAGCATCACAAAAGACCTATATTGTATATTTGAAAGTTGCTAAGAAATAAATCTTCAAAGTTCTCATTACAATAAAAAAATGTGTAACTACATGTGGTCAATGATCTTCACCAGTCCTATCGTGGTAATCACTTTGCAATATATGCAAACATCAAATCCTTATGCTGTGCCCAGGCTGGTGTGGTCCAGTGGGTTGAGTGCCAGTCTGCAAACCAAAAAGGTCAGCCATTCTCAGTCAGGGCACATGCCTAGGTCTCAGGCCAGGTCCTCAGTGGGGGGCATGCAAGAGGCAGCCAACTAATGTTGCTCTCACACACACTGATGTTTCTCTCCCTTTTTCTCTCCTCTCCCCACTCTCTAAAAAATAAATAAAATATTTTTAAAAAATAAATCTACCTAATTAAAAAAAATCCTTATGTTGTACATGTAAATCTATGTCAATTATATCTCAATTTTAAAAGGAAATAAGTACAATACCACTCTGGGCATTTAAAAAAATGGTCAAGGTCTCCAGACATAAATAAATAGGAAAATGTGACCAAGAGCCAAGAGAAAATTCAGTCAATAAAAATAGATTCAGAAAGGAGAGAAAAATGCCATTAGCTGATAAAAGCCTTAAAAATGCTGTTATAAAGGTGAGCAAGAATTAAAGGAAGACATGATGTAAACAGAGAAATTAAAGATACAAAAAAGAGTCAACTGCTACTTCTGGTGACCAAAACTACAGTATTTAAAGTTAAATATTTCACTAGATAAGCTTTATAGCAAATTAGATACTACAGAAGAAAACAATAAACTCAAAGATGAAGCAATTACCAAAATCCAGTGGGAGTGTGGGGGACAAAAGAAATGAGCTATCAAACCATGAAAGACATGGAGACACTTAAATGCTGATGGCTAAGTAAAAACAGCCAGCATGAAAATGCTGTATACTGGAGGAGTCCAATTATGACACTCTGGAAAAGGCAGAACTACAGAAACAGTGAAAACATCAGCAGTCACCAGGGGTGTGGGGAGGGAGGGAAGGATAAATAGGTGGGGCACAAGGTATTTTGGGGACAGTGAAACTATTCTATGTGATGCTGTAATGGCAGATACATTTTACATTTGTCAAAATCCACAGAACTATACAAAAGAGTGAATCCTAATGTGAACTATGAACCTCAGTTAATCACAATTAAAAGGCATGTATCAATATGCCTTTATCAAATGTAACAAATTTACCACACAAATGCAACATTTTAATAGAGGAAACTGTGGGGTGGGGGGAAGGCAACACAAACCGGGGGCTGAGAGCTCTCTGTGCTTCATGCTCAATTTTTCTGTCAAGCTAAAACTGCCCTAAAAAATAAAGTCTGTTAATTTAAAAAACAAACAAACAAAAGAATGGGGACATGTTAAATAAAAGGTTACAGGAGACAACCTGAAAGAGCCACTGGCCCAAGGGGAATTATTTGAACAATAAAATAACGCAGTAGTTTAGACTGTAACCCAAACATGTAGTATCCAGACCTGCTGTATCTCAGGGAACAGATATCTATATAACACAGTATGTGCAAATCTAACTCAGGAATGCTGCTACATCCACGTTCCCCTCATCAACTACCACTTTCACAAACCCATCCTGTCTTTCCTCATCCAGGGCTCCTACTGCAAACATAATGCAAGGCTCTCCGCTAAGCTATCTCTACCCAAAGTCCCTACAAAAACTCATTTCTTTCCAAGGCTTCAACTTGGCTAATGACCCTCAAAATACCACCAACTCCTATTACCTGCACTGTGTCTGCATCATCTAATGGTCATTTCTGCTTGTATGTCCCACGTCCTCCTCAAATGCAGGAGGTCCTAAATTTAACTCATTTTATCTACCCATACCAAATACCAGTCTCCCCATCTCAGCTTCAGCTTCTATCAATGTTACCACTTGCCCACTCATCCAAGTTCTAAGCCTATAGGTACCCTCCTCATCCCATATATTCCCAGCTCATCACTGACTCACGCCTTTCTTTCGTACTGACCCTTGTCCTCTCCATCCCACTTGTTACCTTCATTTATGCCCTTTTCCCACACTCCTGAACTACTCCGACGGCTTCCTACCTGCACTCCCTCATTAAACTCTCCCTGATTCATCCTCAATATATTACCAACAGTTTTTGTGTACCTAGCTCTCACCTGTTGGTCACTGTGTTGATTGTTGTTGATCATCGTGGGCACTAATGGTTGGTGACCCCACACCCACTCTCCTTGTTAACAGAGCCCTAGTTTTGTTTGGGTGCCCTCCACTTTCCCAAGTGACTCTGGGAAGTGAGTCCTGGAGAAAATCTTGCCCGGTCATTTCCAATCATGGCACTCCCATCCCCTACGACATAAGCCCAAGGATGTGGCTCAGCCTCCGTCATGAAATGTGAAAGGTGGCCCTTCTGAAGACTTCTGGGAAGCACCCCTTTGACCCTAACAAAGATGACACAGAAAACACAGTATTTCCTAATTCTGGATGTCAGCACATCTAAGTGAAACCCCTGGAACTGCTTCACCCAACCTGAAGATGAAGCCGGCAAGCAGAGGGGCGAGGGCAGAGGCAAGAGCACTGAAGGAAACAGAGCTGAAGCCCGTCTACCGTCCCTGCGGGGGCCTGACACACACAACATGGATCCGTCATGCTTAATGGAAGACAAACAAAGGGGCACATACTGCAATGATTCCATTTATACACAGTCCATATGAAGTTCTAAAATAGGCTAAATTAATCAACAGTGACAGAAATCAGACTATCAGTTGCTTAGAACAGGACGTGCGGGAGGGGAGAACTGACTTGGAAGAAGCAAGGAACTTTTTAGGGTAATGAAAATGTGTGATATTGTTACACTTGTCCAATCCATCCAACTGTGCTCTTAAAATGAGTATTTTACTGTATATAACTTATATCGCAATAAAGTTGATTTAAGGAGATATGGTTTTAAGTGTCATAGAGAAAGTAAGCCAAAAAATAAAAAATAAAAGAGAGAGAGACAGAGTAAAGGGGGTGAAGAGGTGGGGGGAGGTATGTGCGTAATTTTAAGCGGGAAAGTCATTTTAAGTGGGAAAGCCTCTTTAGCAACAAACAGGAGAGAAGGCATAAGCCAGGTAGACATCTGGAAGAAGGCTTCAGAGAGAGACCAGGAACTACAAAAAGCCTTTGTCTTTCCACCGATAAAACAGTGATCTGACTTGTGTTTGAAAACCACTCTGGCTGCTCAGCTGAGACCAGCTATAAAGTGGTTAAGGATGGAAGCAGGGAGGCCAGCTGGGAGGCAAGTGCAATAATCCAATGAAGGTTTAGACCAGGGTGGTGGTGAGTAGAAGTGTTCAGGTTCTGGACGACATTTAAAGAGAGTCTTTGCCAACAGACTGAATTTGAAAGAGAGGAATCAAAGATGAGTCCAAGATTTGGAAGAACTGGAAAGCCTTTACTGAAATGAGGAAGACTGAGGGAAGAACTGGTTTATTTGTAAACGTGACAATTTTATTTCAGTCAAGTTATTTTAAGATGCTGGTTACAACAGCAAATGGAAATGTAAAGCAGGCAGGTGGATATACAAGTGTGTAGTTCCGGGAAGGAGTCTAAGCTAAAGACAAAAATCTAGGAGTTGTCAGTACATAAAGGCATTTAAAAAGATAAGCCTGGATGAGATCACTAACAGACTGAGTACAGGCAGAAGAAGAGAAAAAAAAAATCCAAAGGCTGAGCCCAAAGTCAAAGTAATATTTGGAAATAGGAAAGAAAAGGAGGCAGTAAAGGAAACCGAGTGGGAATTGGCCAGTGAAACAAGGAAAACCAAAAGGTGGTAGGTATCCTGGAAGCCAAGGGAAGAAGTGCTTCAAGAAGGAAAGAAAGATCAGCTGGACTAAACGCGCCTGAGAGGACTCAGGTTCACTGTCATTATCAGAGAATCACAGTCCCTTCAGGAACCTAATCCCACGTCGACATTCTCTGTTCTAGATGCGTAACTCACACACTCCTGGGTTCAATCTGCACCAATTAAAAATCACTGTGTATTTTTAAATAAAACTGTTATTCCTGAAATGGAAGCAGTAGTATGTTAATCTATTTTAAACATCACGCTTATTTTTGGTCACTATTTGGTATTCTAAGTATTCTGGTAAATAGTCACCTCTGATGTTTACCACTTTTACTCTGGCCTCATCAAACCCCAAGCATTTGCACATCTAAGCATGAACCTGTGCTACAACTTTTTCCAAGACTGGTCTTTATTTCACCAGTAGGTTAAAATGTAACACTGAATAAAATATAACCCTTGGAGTGTAAAAACAAAATTACTACTCAGTGAGTATTGAAGGACACAAACAGAACAGAACGCTCCGGGTACAAACGCAGAAAGTCACAGAGAAACAGAAATATATTTTGGCACAAATGCACAAGAGTCAGACACACACATACAGGATGCATACTGTGATCCAAATCTTTTTACCCTGAGCCAAACAATGTAAAAGGCTCGGCTTAGGGCAGTCATGTTCTTATCTATTTAAAGATACACTTTTAATACTGGGCTCCTGCTGCTGTGCAAATTTTGATACAAGAACATTTCAAGTCCTCTTTCAAAGCCAAAGGAATAGTGTCTTCCACATAACCTAGTCCATTCCAAGGTAATTGATCTTCCTCAGAACAGGAGTTAATAATGAGAGCTCCTGGCCAGAACAATGAGATATCCTCCCAGGCATGTCAGTTCAAACTTGAATTCCAAAAACAAATTGAACATGCACTCTTCACAAAGCCACAGGCACTAATGGTGCATGCAACACACTGCAATCCTAACCATTCTACCTGGACAAAGAATATGGGTAGTTCACAGCAATTCCTTGAATAATAATAAAAGAATACTAAAATAAGTCATTATCAAGCGTGTGTTCATGTATACATATAGACTGACTTGTACCTTCTAGGTCAAAATATTTTCTCTGAGCTTTCTCGCTGTTTCATTAGCAGATATATTTCTTGACATGACCACTTCCATCCTCTCTCAAACAGATTAGATAGCAAGTTCTTCCTAAATCTGCCACTATAAGTAGCAGCTAAAATCAGAAGATTTTTGGTACAGCTTAAAATTTATTGTTTTTCATTTCAGAGAAATTCAGCGAGAGTTAAGTCCATTACAGCACATAATTCCCCAAGGATAAAGTAACAAAGTCCAAGAGTATTGCTACCTTTACTTTCATTTACACAGAGACAATACGGTAATGATACTTTTCATTCTTTCCTCAGTTAACTATATTGATTCTTGCTCATCACCTATGGGAATACACTGTAGTGTCCTCTTGTGTTGTTGAATAATTGCTACTTTCATGCAACAAAAGCAGATTTCATTTAATTCTCTTTCAGCTAAAAGAAAAAGTAAAGGTCAGGCCCTGTGATGTCAGGAAAAGCAGAAGCAAATCCAAGTAACGAAACAAACCAATTACATTTACCTTCATAAAAACAAGTTCAGGCCTAAAACACCAGTAACCCTAAAGGGACACATTGTATATAAATTTTTAGCATGTTTATACATCCCAACTATAACAACTTTGTCCTTTTGTACAAAAGACTTCTAATTAGCACAACCTTTTTGAAATTAATTTCCTGTGTTTCAGAAAGATTGTTTGGATCCTGGAGGACATGGGTGGGGAAGAAGGGAAAGAATTATTAAAAGTACTCTTCTGCAAAAGAAACATGGCTATGTAATCCCTACGCAAATGTTTGTTAACTTCCCTTGGCACAAAAACAGTGATGTCATTCTACACAGCAGTACAGCAGTTATAATGAATATCAAGTTTTTAAGTCACTGACAACTTTAGGAAATTAAGAATATTACTCAAACATCTTCTCTCCCTAGAGTACCACATCTGTGGAAGAGCAGAGTGTGCCCATCTGGGGTTATATACATACTCAACATCAACAAAACTGAAGTCATTTTTCCTTGCACAACAGGAAAAGCTGTGTTTTTTCCCCCTTAGAATTCTGAGCAATGAAAGCCACGAATTTAAATGGCTCTGTATAAAAACACATGAAGGGTGGGTCGTAGTCTGTTAGTAAAAGCAGCTCAACATCAAGAAAGTCTCTTCCTTTAAAATAAAATCTAAATGATAACTAAAAAATTCCTTTTCACTTTTGAAAATTATTTTCTTTGCTTATTTTCTCTACCCTAACATACAGGTTAACATCTTTAAAGAGAGCATAAAAGAAGCTTATAAACTTAAATTTGCAATGTGCTCTCACATCAAAAGTAATTTGCACATTACTTTTTTCTCCTATAGTAAACACTAAAAATATCCAACCTTGATTCCAGTGAGAACAACAATATAAACTATATTTACTATAATATCAACAATATTTATCAATAATATTTACTACACCATGATTTGTAGTTTATTTCCTAACCTGCTAGGAATAAGATATAGTGCAGCTATTTCTTCAGCTTTAAAATTACCTTAAACTGACTCTCCAGCTACATGAAATGAAAAAACAGTTGCAAAACTCGAAACAGCATGACTATATCCTTCCCTATTAATATTTAACATAACTAAACTTAGAGAAACTGCAAAATTTTCACCCTGACTTTACCAAATGTCACGATTCAAATTACAGGCCAACATCCAAACTTACAATTAAAATTACTACAAACCAACATGACATTTTAAATGAAGGGCAGTGCGACCAAGCTGAAGCAGTCGTGCACGGTCAGTTCAGATCTCTACATCCTAATTAGGGGAAAAATTATTCAACTATTAATTTTCTTCTTAATTTATACACCTATCAGGAATAACAGACCTACTGTTTTCACTTTCTACCTGTGCCACATTTATCTTAAGTCTTCCATTTCTGGAACGTTTAACCATTAGAGATCAACCATCAAATTACTTCAACAAGTAGAAATAGCAACACCGCTCCCAAACAGCAATTCCTGCATTGCTAGACACTTATCTAGTTGGTAGATTTATACCATTGTTCATTCTTAGTTCCGTAAATGTAAAAAAATATCCACAGAATGGTAGCATACCTCTAAATTAGTTTAAATATGGTACAAAGTTATTTTTGGTTAGGTTCAAGTTTTAAAAAGGCACTAATCATTCTTCTCAAAGGCTAATCTACTCAAGTTCCTCCCATATTAAGAAAATAAAAAGCTTAATTTGTCTCTTTTGGAATGGAGAAATGTTATTTATGTAATGCTCAACTGAAAGGATGTTAGAACAATAGACCTGACATCAAATCAGGGTCAGGATCATACCTATTGTTAATAAAAATAAGTTTGACATTTACCGTAATGATGGTCCTTTCAAACACTACCACGGCTAAATGTCATTCATGTGTACTTTCAAACGTACTTCTTTCTTTTTTAAAATTACTTCCATGCAAAGTAAAAAGGAAGAAAACCACCATATAAAATTATAAACTGGTTCTTATTCCAGAAAAAAAGAGACAAGAAACATTCATGCAATATTTGAGATCTAGTATTTATTTGACCCGCTCCTTGCATGCTAGAAAGATGCAAAGACAAACACTTCCAACTATTCAGACAGACCATTCCACAGTTGTAACTTTCATCATAGTTCTCAAAGCAGTATGGTGAGGTCAGCTCACAAACAGCTTAAGGAGTAAAACTAGAAATTGGAGGTAGTAGTATCAGGCTACATAACAGCCTCTCCAAAGAATATGAAGTAACAGAACTAAAATGTGCTGGCCACACGCCAGGAGACTGGATGGAATATAGCTTTGAGCAACAACCACTCAGAGCTTACAGTATGTAGCAGTTCATCATATCTCACCCTGCAGCCTCATTTCCCTTGTTTTAAGCCCAAAGTAGCCATATTTCAGAGGCATTTAACACGACCAAATTCTCCATGTTTGTGAACTGAAATGCATCTGGGCTTGCAATGACCTGGTAAACGAAATACATAGTCTAAAAAGAAAAATCTGACTTTCATGCTATGTGAAGATGAGGAAGGTGAAATAGATACAATTACACTGACATTACTCCGCACAGAATAGCCTTTTTCTCCAAGGGTTATACTGTCCTCAGCTTAATTTTGAAGGCTTGGAATATCTGTGCAACTGGCTGGTATTTAGAATGAGTCAATCTTCTCAACAAATTTAATAAAGAATTAATTCTGTCAGATCAAATGACATAATTTTGGTCAGAAACAATTCCTTTGACTTTTATCAAAATACATGTTACTTTCATAATTTCACTTTTATTGAATCATAATATTAAAACAGAATAATAAGCTAATTCTTAAGTCTCTAAGACTTTCTAAACATATTTCCTTTCTAAAGAACCAAAAGAACATGCAGTTATTTTAGGCAAGAGAATCATTATTTAATTCAAATCAACACACATTTAACATCTATTCTGTGCCAGACATTATTACTGAGAACTGAAGAAACGGGGATAAATATGTACGTATACTGGTCTCCCAGAGCTGCCAGTCTAGCTGGGGAGACTGACCCACTTAAAAATCAACCAGCCGGCCAATCTCTCTGTCTGTGCATGTGCGTGTGTGTTCTGCTAGCTACAGGAACAAAAGTCCTGGTACCACCCCAGAAATGTGACTAGGTCTGCTAGGGCGGAAAAATCTCAAGACAATATGAGCCATTTCTTGAAAGATGAGAATTTCACAAGGGAAAGTCAAAGATCTCAGGCCACAAAGGACAGAATGAGCAAAAAGCATGAAAGCACAAAACACAGCACATGTGAGAAAGCCCACATGGCAAGGGTGGCAATAACAATCTCTGGCACGTGTGTCACTTCATGACAGACATCACTAATCAAGTAAAGCATGTTTAAAGTCCACATAAGACTCAAACTCCTTCCCAACAAATAACCCAAAACCAATGGTAGGAAGTAAGTCCATGAGATGTCCTGAGTCTGGGAACAGAAAGTGGTAGGTTAAGAACTACGGACAGACTATGAATAACTGTGAAAGCTAGGCTAATAAGTTTAAGTTTTATCCTGTGGACAACAAAGGATGAACAAAGGATTTTATTAAAAAGATTGGGATGATCAACTGTGGCAGGCGTATGAAGAATGCATTTGGAAAGAGAGAATAAAAGCAGGAAGAACAGTTCAGATGCTATTGCAACTCTTGCAACAGTCCAGGCAAGACATAATAACGAGGCCTGAATTGCAGTGATGGCAAAAATCTGTTGCAGGTTCCAAAACAAAAATGGAGTGTTTTGGATTTTATAATCCATGGTTTTAAAGCATCCATTTGAGAAAAATTAGTATTCTAATTAGAATTTCCAAATAATACTGAAAAAGGAAAAGGTAAGACAACATAAAGATTGAATTTAAGACATGAATCACAATGATACTCAAGATTACCCAAGACTACAAATTCAGAAATAGATATTTCAGGTTTAGCACCAAGAAAGAGAACATCCTCATGACCAGACTGATACTCAGCAAGTCTTTTCTTCCCGAGGGCACTAATACTCTAGCCAAGCAACAAACACTATTCACCTTACATGCCCCTACAATGCAGGGTCAAGTGCACACTCCCACTGAGATGAAGAAAGCACAAAAGTCAAATTTAAAACCAAAGTTTGAACTCATATTGGAGTTCTGCTTTATCCAAACATTTTAAACTGTACATTTCAAAAAAAAAAACACACATAAATATGAGATCTTCCAGAAGTACTACTGTTCTACTGTTAACTACGTCATATTCCAGCCTTTAGATTCTAAAACTCTTTGTGTGGAATAACCTATCTGTAGCACTTTAGTCAGTATGCAATAAAAGCAGCACTCCTATCACTTCTGCAGAATGTTTAAAAAATGAAATTATTCTAATTAAAAATAAAAACTTCATTGTAGCTCAAAAGGCCAAAGATAGTCAAAGAGTTTTTCTATTTTGGAAAAAGATTCTTTAGCTGTTGCAAACAGGCTAATGTAGTAATGTGAAATCCAAGTACAACATGTTAACAAGCATGCTAGAAAAGCTGGCATTACTGTTTTAAGACCTAAGGATATTCACATTAAGGATAAAATTATCCTGTCATGAATGCCAACAATGCACTTCATCACTACACAGACACATATTCAAGAGTTGTACTTTGTATACCTCAATTACAATATTTTGTGTCCCACTAACAAACTCTCAAATTGGGACTCTCTTCCTCTTAAAACAAGCTAAAATGAAAACTATGAACTCTGCAGACAAAATTTATTTGTGATATACTGTTTATCCTCAGAAAGAAAATCTGATTAACAGTTTCTCATAATCTATCTCTTTTCCAGAAAGATATGAATTAGCTTAGTCGGAGCAAGGTCTACTTCTCATGATGTCATTCCACAGCCATTACTAAATGTTACACATGTTACACTTTCTTCAAAGCAATCACAAAACAAGTCATCCCAAACCTGAGGTCAAATTCCATTCCAACTAAAAACTCTCCAAACTTGAAGTAATGGTCCACTTAATAAGTAATAGTCAAAGACCAAATTCCAGAAGAACCTTCCTCCTGGACCCCCATCCCCCCAAATCAGTCTTCTTTTAGCTCACTGTAATGGAATGTGTGACCTGTATGTAGTTAAGGGCTTTTCCATTCCTTCCGTACTGCTCAGAGAACATGAAGCAGATCTGTTCTCTCTCATAAAGGTTAACACATGTTTTAAAAGAAAAAAGTGAAGTGTTATTATATGTTAATCACATAATAACAATTAGAACAAATAAAAGGTGAATTGGTTCACTAGATTTCTCATTATGACAGAACAAGTGTATTTAAATGACAACTGAGTCTTTCTATTTTAGGGCACTAGTCAGACATCTGAAAGATTTATGACTGTATGACTCCTAATAAATTAGGTAGGTAAGGGTGGGTTACAACTACAACTATAGCCCTGGCTGGCGTAGCTCAGTGGATTGAGCACGAGCTGCGAACCAAAGCATGGCAGGTTCAATTCCCAGCCAGGGCACATGCCTGGGTTGCAGACCACAGTCCCCAGCAACTGCACATTGATGCTTCTCTCTCTCTCTCTTTCTCCCTCCCTTCCCTCTCTAAAAATAAATAAATAAAATCTTAAAAAAAAACTACAACTATTTAAATAAATCTTCACACACAAAATTACTATGAATATCTTTTCATGACAAATCATATTTTTATCATTAAAGTGACACACTTTTAAGTATCTAATTGTAGAGAGAAGAGGGAAATATTTAAGAAATGTACTTCAGAGTCTAAAATTCAACATATCTAGCAGCTCTCCCTCCTGGGAGCAAATGCATCCTTTCCTCCTCCCTCTTTCCTTCTCCCCCAGGGGCAGTACTTTACCCTTCTCTCTCCTAAGCTCCATGGGCTCTTTTTTTTTTTTTTTTTTTTTTTTTTTTTTTTTTTTTTTTTTTTTTTTTTTTTTGCCTCTATCTCTTATTTCCTGAGCCCATTTATTTGATTTTAGAGAGAAGAAGGGAGAAACATCGATTTGTCATTCTGCTTATTTATGCATTAATTGCTTGATTCTTCATGTGCCCTGACCAGGGATCGAACCTACAACTTTGGCATATCAGCACAATATGCTGACCAACTGAGCTACCCAGCCAGGTCTCTGAGCCCATTTCTTCAACAACCCATTTCTTCCACCTCTGTGGCTTTCTAAATAAACTTTCTCTTACAGTTCAAAAATAATAATAATTTAAATTAAACACACTTATCTGGGACTTAGTTTCTCATTTTTAAAATAAGAAGGTATCTGACTAGATAATCTTTAAAGCTACTGTGATACTTTAACCCAAATTTTAAAATGAACAAATTCTACGATTTAATTCAGACAAAACATCTCCCAAGATAAACCCCTTAAGGATACATTTTACTTACATTCTTCCTACACCTTCGTACATGTTAGTCTCATCTACCAAAGTCATAATCTCTGTATCTGTAAGATGGGCATGCTTCTTTGTTCTGTTCAGCTGTTCAATCTGTATGTCTGCAAGCTTCACCTTTTGTTGAGTGTCAATAACTTTGGCTTGAAGCTCTGTGAAGGCCTAATGAAAATAAGTCCTTAATTTAGTAGGTGAAATATTTCACAGGAAACATTTAAGTCAAATCTAGATATATTAAAATAAAGCGTGCTAACCAGAGACAAAGCTGTGAAATTTACTAAAGTGAACATCAATAAAAGTTAGTAAAATTGTCATTGATCAAGCCACTAGGCTAAGTACTGAATTTACCCTCTCCTCAAAAGACAGAATCTATTTGAAGCAGAAACAAATGCACATTAAATAATAGCCATATCAAGTAGCAGGTACCCAAGGAGTAATAAAAGTAATAAATACAGCAGTCAGAGGATGAAACAGAGATCCAAAACAAGAACCATAAATGGACCTCTCTACATGTATATCGCTCAACTAGGTTTCCAAGCGCTTTCCCACATTTGTTTCACATATTAATATAGGAATATTAATATGAGAACACTGAGGGATATAATAAATCTCACTCCTCTCAAATCCTATGAGTTAGGATGGCAGTTTCATCATAAGTTTACAAACTAAGTAAATGTGTTAAAGAAAGGTTAAGTGGCTTGCACAGGGCTCAACAACTACCAGGTGGGAAGGCAGGTACTTGTATCCACTTCTGAAACCCTAGTTCAAGAATCTTTCTAGTCTGCTGTCTACAGTAATATCCAGAATATAAGTATTTTTAGGAGAAAGACCAAAAAAAGGAAAATTTCGTAAGCACTTGTAGAAGAATTACATTATAATCTTCTATGCACATACGAAGCCAAATTTGACTGCTGAGTACACTTAACTCAAAGATAAACACAGTTTTTGGATACTCTTGTTGAAATGCCTTGAATGACTTCCACATGCTGCCAAATTCATGCCTCAGTAACAACATTTGTGACTGCAATACTACTTATCTTTTATTCTGACTTCGTTCTCACCTACCTACGAGTAAGGTTTCAAAACATTTATTTTGGGGGAAGGGAGGAGCCTGAAATTTTCAATTTGTCTCCAGGTAATAAACAAATGAATTAGAAGATAAAAATCTTTAAACGATTTTCTTTAGTTCATTTAATTGGTTGTCAGAGCTATCCAATTTAAGACTGAAATAATTTTCTTAGTTTGCACTCATTTTCCACAGGTTTCTTAGCAACAAATTCAAATACTGGGAGGTAAGTCCATTCACAGATGTACTCTATTGTTAGCTCTTTCACTAAACCCTGACTTAAATTTGAACTTCTAATAGGATTAAAAAAAAAAAAAAAGCTAAATCTTTAGCCCTGACTGGTTTGACTCAGTGGATTGAGCCCCAGCCTGCGAACCAAATGATCACTGGTTCAATTCCCAGTCAGGGCACATGTATGAGAGGCAACCACACACTGATGTTTCCCTCCCTCTCTTTCTGCCTCACTACCCCTCTGTTGAAAAATAAATAAAATCTTTTTTTAGAAAAGCTTAACTTTTAGAATACTTTAAGCATTCTTAAAATGAATTTTTGTTTTGTTCGGTGCACATGTTACTAAGGAAGCTAGTGTAACTGTTAACGCTGAGATACTACAGCATGAGAGAAGACTGGGTAAGGGCCAAATTTACAAGTTGCAAAACAGGAATGACAAAAAGTAAGACACACACAAAAATCCTCACAGAAGTAAAAGCTTCATTTATCAAGAGAACAGCTATTTCAGCTGTCCCATTGCTTTCATACAGATTGACTGGAAGGTGGTCTTAAGTAAAATCTACTCTTCTCAAGAACCTAAACTACTAATGGCCATAACCTTTCATTCTTTCCTGGAACTCAGTTTCCTTTTCTAGAAAAGTATGGACTTAAAGTAGATTAAGCCCAATTCTCGCCCCTAACCCCACCCCCCTACCCAAAAATATGGGTTGGGGTCGGTAGTGGTACTCTGTGGTGGTGAAACGTTACTGAGTAACAACACATTTATAAGCAATTGAAGAGAGAAAACTAATTTCTTCTGACATCAATTTTATTTGCAAAGCTTTAGGGACTTGTTTCTTTCCTTGCCAAGTCCTCCGAAAACGGTGGGGGGCGGGGAGCCAAAGTCCTGAGATAAACACTACTATGAATTTATCAGGCTCTGAACTGTAGTGCGACTTTTCGAGGTTTGGGAACAAATAAGTGGCTTAAAAGCACAGGTTGGACTTGTAGTTTTCCAAGCAAATAGAGACGCGATATTACAGATGCCTGAGCTGGGGCAAGCGTTCTAAAGTGGTCCAATTTGAGACGCTCACTTCAGGCCTTACTATGGAACTGAAGGTTCCAAGCGCAACAAAACGGCTCTGGAGTTCGGAACAAGGGGACAGGTAGGCTGTCGACCCACCAGACTTAACCAAGTCCAGCCCAACCAGCTCTTTTCCAGCAAAAACCGCATGCCCCCTACTCTAACATAAGGAGACCCAGTCCCGCCTTACGACTCTAGGAAGTCATTCCCCAGCTCCCTGAAACCGCTTTCCTTCCGCAAGACTCCAGCCTCCTTCACAACCTTGTCCACAGTCCCCTTAGCTACCAAAGAGAAGCCTTCTGCTGAGCTCAAAACCTCTTTTACCTTTTTCAACTCCAGATCCACGGGCGCCGCCATGTTGGCTCACTCTCTGAGCCTGCGCACTGGACCAAGGCCGGAAAGAGTGTGGGGGAAGGGCGCGCCTTGGAGGTTTGATTATTCCCTCCTTCCTTCTGCGCCTGCGCGCGAGTCCCTAATCAGACTTCTTCCGAGCTAGTAACTTTTCAAACAATATATTTTATTTAATCTTTAGTATATTTTTCCATTACCATTAGCCCACTTACACTTCCCTCCCCCCAGCAATCACCACACTATTGTTGGTGTTGAGTCCTTTTTCTTTTTCCTCAATCACTCCGCCTCCTCACCTTCCCTCCTCTAGATGTCTTCTGTTCTCATCTATGAGTCTGTCTCTGTCTCTGTTTTGCTTGTTATTTCAATTTGTTCATTATATTCCACATGAGTGAAATCATATGATATTTGTCTTTCTCATTTCACTTAGCATAATGTTCTCCATACTGTGCAAAGAGTAAAATTTTCTTCTCTTTATGACCAAGTAGTAGTCCATTGTATGAATGTCCCATGGTTGTTTTATCCACTCATCTATTGATGGACTCCTGGACTGCTTCCATATGTTGGTGATTGTAAATAGTGCTGCAATGAACATAGGGGTGCTTATGTTCTTTCGAATTAGTGTTTCGGCTTTCTTCTGATATATTTCCAGAAGTGGGATCACTAGGTCAAAAGGCAGACTCATTTTAAATTTTTTGGAGTATCTCTATACTGCTTTCCACAGTGGCTACACCAGGTTGCATTCCCACCAACAGTGCAGAAAGGTTCCCCTTTCTCCACATCCTCACCAGCACTTGTTTGTTGATTTATTGATGATAGCCATTCTGAAAGGTGTGAAATGGTATCTCATTGTGGTTTTAATTTGCATTTCTCTGATGAATAGTGACCTTAAGCATCTTTTCATATGTCTATTGGCCATCTGAATGTCTTTTGGGGGGAAGTGTCTATTCAGGTCCTTTGCTCATTTTTTAATTGGGTCGTTCACTGCTTGGGGTATTGAGTTTTGTAAGTACTTTATAAATTTTGGATATTAACCCTTTATCAGATGTATCAGTGAATATGATCTCCCATTCTGTAGGTTATCTTTTTATTTTGTTGATGATTTCCTTTGCTGTGCCTGGGATAGTAACTCTTGAAATATTCCGGGTTCCCATCTATCAGGCCTTGCTGGCTTCTCCACATCCTTTCAGACAAACACAACGTGCAGATTTTTTGTATAGGTTTAAGCACTTTGCCAAATAGCTTAGTTGTACCGCTAAACTGAGATGTAAGTAGATACGGTCAAAACCTCTTCCATCATTCAGCTAGTCCCCATGCTGTCAGAGATGGGGGAAAAAATCAGCCTGACCCTCAAGCACGCCAGTATGAAGAAGACTGGAATGCTACAGAAGTGATCTTCCAAAAAATGTATTTCTACTGAATTCTCCTCAAAGACCGTTTTGACACAGTGGTTCTCAAGAGAGTCCAAACAAGTTTTTTAAAAATACTATTAATAATAAGGCTCTCTGGCCCTGGCTGGTGTAGCTCAGTGGATTGAGCGCGGGCTGCGAACCAGGCATCGCAGGTTCGATTCCCAGTCAGGGCACATGTCTAGGTTGCAGGCCATGTCCCCCAGCAACCACACATTGATGTTTCTCTCTCTCTCTCTCTTTCTCCCTCCCTTCCCTCTCTAAAAATAAATATAAATAAAATCTTAAAAAAATAATAATAATAAGGCTCTCTGGTCTTCACCCCACATTTATGAGAATCTTTGAGGTTGGGGCTCAGAAATTTGCACTTTTGCAAACAATCCTTATGACCTGATGTAAGTCATCTCCAGATTACATTTTGAGAATTTGCTATAAAAGACCTAGCATTTGAACCAGAAGATTGGATATAAATTGGACTTTTGAAAATGGAAAAAAATGGATGTTTACCTACTTGAAAAACAGAGGGGAAAGGGCAGGAATTTGGAACCAACCATATCTGAATTGAAGGTTTAACTTACCTAGAGCCTAGGTCTGCCTGATTCCATTTACTAGCTGTATGTGGCAACAGAGTTTGTCTCCTCTTTTGAGGATAACAATATTGACCTAACAGAGTTATTGTGAGGAATAACTAAGATTAGGATGAAAAGCTCCAACCATAGCACTATGCACAAAGTAGGTTCCCAATCAATAGTTGTAGTTAAGTTGATGTAATTAATATTATCATGTTTGTCTTCAAGGCCCAGCAAACAGGTCACCTCTCCATTATATCTTTTATTTTTACAACACTCATTGCACAGATCAAAAATAACCTCTCCTTTGAACTCTCCTCAAGACTACATCTGTTTGTCTCTCAGGGCACAGGATACTTCCTACTTAAAAAAATTTTTTTTCTTATTAGACTGTAAGGTTCTTGAATTCAAGAACTATAGAATAATGGTCCTCTCAGCACTTCTACCCAGAACACCCATCACAGCAAAATGAACACAAATTAAACAATCAATGAGAATGAATTCTTTAGAAGGAAATCTGCTATCACTCTAATTTCAGAAAGAAAAAAAAAAGGCCTAATTCTACTCTGGGATCTTCTTAGAACTTCATTATAGATGACCAGTAAATAATGACTGAACATTAAAATTCAAAGAAAGTCTCAGATATTTTTATGTACATTATCTCATGAGATTTTCAAATACTCTTCATAGAGATTTGTATACTATAAAAATCAAGAGCATGGGCTAAAGTGTCAGACAACCTGAGTTCAAGTATTACCTGCACAACATAACAGCAATGTGACTTTAGGCAAGAGTCCTCTCTCACTTTCTTTTGTTCCTTCTTGATAAAGTATAGATTCCTTTAGGAAGAGTCTTTGAGGGGTAAACTCTCTTAGCCTTTGTGTTATGGGTTGAATTGTGTCCCCGCTCCCCAAAAAAGGTGCACTGAAGTCCTATACCCAGTGCCTCCAAATGACATCAATTTGGAAATCAAATCTTTAGAGGCAATAATTTGTTTTAAAGATGTTATTTCTTTATTTCTAGACAGAGGGGAGGAGAGGAAGAAAAGTATCAATGTGTGGTTGCCTCTCCTGCTCCCCCTACTGGGGACCTGGCCTACAACCCAGGCACGTGCCCTGACTGGGAATTGAACCGGTGACAGTTTTTTTCACAGGCCAGCACTCGAGAGGGCCAGAAGTAATCATTTTCAAATTAGGTCTTTAGAGTGATTCTTAATCCAGTACGTCTTAGTCCTTCAGGCTGCTATAACAAAACACCACTGACTGGGTGGCTTATAAATCACAAACATTTATTTCTCACAGTTCTGAAGACTGGAAGTCGGAGATCAGGGTACCAGCATGCTTAGCGGAGGGCCCGCTTCTGGGTTGCCGACTGCTGACCTCTCACTGCATCCTCACTTGGTGAAAAAAGCAAGGGATCTCTGTGGGGTCTCTTTTATAAGATCCAGCAACCCCACTTCTTGGTGTATAACCAAAATGACTGAAAGCAGGGATGCGAACAGATGTTTATACAGCCAGGTTCATTGCAGCGTATTCATAATACTCAAAATGTGGAAACAATCCACCTGTTCTTTCCTTTTTCATAATGATATGTAATGATACAATCTGGCCTAATAGTGAACATAATTAGAACATAATGAACATAATTTTTAAATTTCTTTAAAATGTCTTATCACCGAAGGGGTTTGGGGTATGAATTCTTCCATTGGGAGCATCTGCTAGTCTTTCTTATAACTAGCAGTTGATTTTCTCCTATGACTCAAGTTTTTTACTAAGAACCTATCTTCAGTGCCTAGCGTGTCCTGGACTGTGGAAGCATCCTTAGGCGTAGCTTCACATTCACTTCGTCCAAAGCCCAATGAGATTCACACTTCCAGACCAGTTCCTATGTTCATTCTTGATACCATGCGAGTGAAGCAAATCTGGAGAAAAATAAAACTGCCTCTGAACATAAGGTTGGCAGAATGCTATATACATTTATGGACTGAAAGTCACTGTATTACTTTCCCATATCTCCTTTTCATTTGGGTCTTCAACGGAAAGGTATTCCCTTTCTCTCTTGAGAGCTTCTAAAACGGCAGGAAGAGACTGTCTGTGAAAGGCCTGACGACACTGCAGGACTCGGGCACTTGCTCAGAGAATAACCAGATGAGCCCTTCTGGAAGGGGAAAAAACAAAACAGACTTCACACTGAAGGCCTCGCTAGTACAAGAATATAATACCTCTGAGGTTTGATCAGTTGTGGAAACTAGGTGATGTCCTGTTACCCCCCAGCTCTGCTTTACCCGTGCTCGACACACTCATCTACCTCTTCAACAAACATCCTTTGGACATCTGTTAGGCTTCGACCTAGGCCCTTGGGATAACGGTAGCAGGAGACAAACTCCCTGAGCTCATGGAGCACATATTCCATTGGGGAAAGACAAATAATAAACATGTAAATAAATAATTTTAGATATTAATAGAGTTATTAAGGAAGAAAATAGCAGTGTGGTTAGAAGTTGAGTGGTGGAGGCCACTTAGGTGTGGGAAGCTCTCTGGAAGATGAGGTGAAAACGAGCCAGCCACGCACAGAGCTGAGGAAGAGCATCCCAGACAGAAGGAATAGCAAGAGCAAAGGGTTTAAGATGGGAACAGGCTTGACATACTTGAAGAGCAAAAAGAAGAGACTGAATGGGGAGAATGGTAGGAGGGACACTGGAGCTGGACAGGGGCTAGACCATGAAAAGCCTTGTGAGCTACAGTCAGGGGTTAGAGTATTGTTTTTGAGTGTGATTTGAAGCCACCGAATAACTTCAAGAAGGGGATTGAAGTTACCTGGAAATTGATGATCCCATTTTTAAAAGATCAATGTGGGTTCCAGGTAGAAAGTGGATGAGAGGTAGCAAGAGGGGAAGCAAAGAGACCCGTTAAAAGACTGTTGCAGTGATATGAGAGAGGTGGTGGTGGTGAGGGCAAAGATGACAGCAATGCAGAAAGGGAGAGGCAGATGCACTCAGGTAGAGGTTACTGAACTTGGTAAAGGAACTGATTGGGAGCAGGGGGCTGGCAATGTAAGAAGAGAAATCAAAGATCATTCCTAATCTCCAAAGAATTATGCTGAGTGAAAGAAGCCAAAATCAAAGAGTAACATGCTATATGATTCTATGTATATAAAATTCTAGAAAATGCGAACAGTTTAAAGTGACAGGTAGTCTGAGGGATGAGGGGGATTGGGAAGAAGGCAGAAGGAAGAGATTACAAAGGAGCATTAAAGAGAATTTATGGTGACAGGTATGTTTATGATCTTTTAAAAAAATATTTTACTTATTTTTAGAGAGAGGGGAAGGGACGGAGAAGGAGAGGAGATAAACATCTGTGTGTGATTGCCTCTTCCATGCCCCACACTGGGGACCTGGCCTGCAACTCAGGCATGTGTCCTGACTGGGAATCAAACCAGTGACCCTTTGGTTCACAGGTTGGTACTCAGTCCACTGAGCTACACCAGCCAGGGCAATGATCTCGATTGTGGCAATGGTCTCTTGGGTGGGAACTTAACAAACCTTATACTTTAATGTATTCAATTTATTGCATGTCACTTATATATAAATAAAGTGTGGGGGGTTGTCATTTTATTTATTTTTTTTAGAGAGGGGAAGAGAAGGAGAGAGAGGGAGGGAAATATCTAAGGGTTGTCTCTCACATGCCCCCAACCGGGGACCTGGCCCGCAACCAGGCATGTGCCCTGATGGGAACTGAACCAGCAACCTTCTGGTTCACAGGCCAGCACTCAATCCAATGAGCCACACCAGCCAGGGCTCAATAAAGTCCGGGGTTCAATAAAGTTGTTTTTAAAGGAAAACAAAGACTCCTAGGTTTTTGACCTGGTCGAACTAGTTGAATGGTATTATCTTTTACTGAGAAGAGAAAGTTAAATTTTATGACATAGCAAGGATGCAGTCTCAAAGCCACTCTGTAGGAATAATAGCAATAATTCATTCCCCTGTGAATAGACTTATGGTAGTTGAGAGTATAGGTTCAGCTGCTGTAACAGAGATCCAAAATAGCAATGAGTGAAAAAAGAGAGAAGCTTTTTCTCTCTTTCCCAATCATCCAGACATAAGCAGGGTAGGGTAAGTCTATGAGTTCCATGATGCCAGAGTTCCCAGTCTGCTTCTATCTTACCCATATGATTCAGGATGACTCATCACCACCCTGTCCACCGCCTAGCTAGAAGAAAGGGGGAAAGTAAGGGCAGGCTCACTCCTTCTCTTTGAAGGCATGTCTTAGAAGTTGTAGATGTGGTTCTGTTCATATAGCATTGGCCCAAAAAGAATCCTGGCTGCAAGAGAGGCTGAGAAATGTAGTTATTATGGGCAACTATGCGTCTAGTGAAATAGCAAGAATTCAGTTATTATGAAAGGGAATAAAAAAGAAACAGTTATTGGGGAAGTGAGCAGTTTCTGACATCAGAGCTTTTCAGCTTACAAAGCCATTTCTACTCATCATTTGATTTTCACAACTTTGTAAGATAGACTCTGAAGGCTTCTTACGAAGTTTGAGAGGAAGTTTAGCAGAATGGGTAAGAGGATAAGCTTTGAAAGGTGACATCATAGTCAAATCCTGTTTCTGTCAAGGTTGTCAGGCTCCAAGGAAAATTATTTAACCTCTCAGAGCTTCCGTCTCTTCAAACTGTGAAATAGGCATAATCATAGTACTCATCTCATAGGTTATTGTGAGGATTAAATGCGATAATGCATCCAAAGTGCCCGATACAGTTGCACCTAATCAACATTAGCTATTATTATGTGTCAAGTATGGTAAACTTACAGGTAAACAAACAAGCAGTTCACAGTACAGTGGAGGACATAAATAAACAGAGAGTTATCAAAGAATATGAAAATTCCGCTGTAGAGGAAGTGACCACAGGAGCTGGAAGAACACGGAGGAGGGGCTCCTAAACCAGGAGTCCTGTAGGAAAAATGGGAGTTTACGGCAAGGAAGGGAGAAAGGATATTCCTAGAAGAGAGACAAAAACACCAAAGTGAGAGCCTGGTGTCTTCGGGGAAATACAAATTGTGTGGAATGCCCGAAGCACAGGAGCATGTTAATGACTAAGAGAAAGGGACAGAGGTAGAGGAGGGCCAGTGGAGGAGGGCCTTCCAAGTCAAACTCTGGAGCCTGGGGTCTTCCCGTGTTCACCGAGTGCCGCGCGTGTTGTGAGCAGGGCAGTGACTGATCACGTGCCACTCCGGATGATGACCACGGCTGTCTTATGCACAGTGATTCCCCAAGGGCACACGGGAAATCAGAGTTAGAGCGGCCATCCAGACACCGGGGCTAGAGCCGAAGTCGTGGAAGAAGAGGAGAGCCCAGAGCTGATCGGCTCCTCAGTGTTCCTGTCCTGCTGGGAGCAAAGGTCTCTCTGAACTCTGCCTTTTCTCAGCTGTGTCTGCATCATTTAAATTACTAGAGAAACATCTTCTTCGGTAACATTTCTGTATAAGGTTGAGCAACCTTCATAGTTCACCCAAAATGATAACAGGTTTTGCCCTGAAAGTCCTGTGTTTTGGGAAACCCCTCAGTCCTGGGCAGGCTGGCAGACATGGCCAATCAACCCAAGTTTAGAGCCGTATGGAGAGGCAGTGTATTGTCTGGAAGCAGACTGCCTGAATTCAGATCTTAGCCCCTGCATGTATCAGGTATAAAACCTAAAGCAAGAGACTTTACCTGTCTATAGCTCAGTTTCCCCACATGAAATGAGGGGATGGTGCCATGAGGTCACTGTGAGGACTGAAGGAATTATCATCTAATGAGTATTTACATTGGTGCCTGGAACGTTGTATCGGCTATGTGCATTTTGAAATGATAGCTATTACAAACCTACTGCCTTCAGGTTTATTTCATTTCTGTCCCACACATCCTCTTGCTCTGTCATCCTTTCTTGGATGTCTCCAGACCCTTCACTGCAAGCTCTCGGTCATCCCACCCAAGGCAAGGAAAAGGTCCATAACACAGGAAACTCTCTGGCCTGTGGGTAGCTTCTGAGAGTATTAAATTGAATTAAACAGAATTAAAGGCTTTTAAGACTTTCTCCCAAGTGGGCAGCCTCCTGATAATGGGGACATCTGCACCCATTTCCTTTGCAAATAAATTCTGTGCAGCCATCTGCCCTTGGAGAAAAATAGGATGGAGTAAGGCATTTGTATGATAGTTATTTGGGGGCCTCAGGGGCAGGGGTAGGGACTGAGACAATCCAAGTGACACATTTGCCAAGAAACTCTGAGGTAACTCTCCCTGCTGACAAAGTAAGGTTTAGGACTGGGACCTTCCTAGGAAGGAAAGTGGGGCTCAGCGGTGCCTACCAAATGAAACAGTCATTTGGAAACTGTGCTAGGAGAGGAAGTGAGTCGTAGGCAAGAATTGGTGGTGGCTTTTCCCAGGCATCTTGCCACATCTGATTCAGTCTATTTATGAAAAGTCCAAAGAAAGTGAATATAAATCAATCTGATGATTTAAGCCTTTGTAAGAGATGAAGCTGGGTAACAGAACATAACAAAGGCTGGGTTATTTATGCCGCTGCTCACCCGAGAAAGTAAGAGTGGTGGGGGCCTACCAGAGGTGAAAGCCAAGAACAGGAGACTCTGCTCAAGGAAAGGAATAAAATTGGGGAAATCGAAAGCCTAGCAGGGAATCCACCAGCTCACCCCAAGCGGAAAAAGTTCGCAGTCCTTTACAACAGGAAGAGCAATACAATGGGGTTGAGTTGAAATCTGGACAAAACTCACCACGCACTTTAAAAATAGGCAGCAAAGGAATGTTTTTTCACTCTCAGAGCTGCACCTAGAACAAGGTGACTAAAGCTTCTCCCAGAGGACCACCGACCGCTTAGCAGCTCCCAAAGTTTATGAATTTTTTAAATTAAGTTTTTTAGTTGTTTAATTTATTGTAAACTGTGAGAAGCTAAATATTTTCCCTGTTATAAATTAGAATAATGTGTGTGATTGTAGCACCTAGTAGGCAAGGAATTTAGTTACAATAGGAAGCCCCACAGGGACCACCTCCTCTCTCTCATGTTCAACCACAAGCAGCTCCAGGCCTGTTTGGCCAGTTCAGCCCCCACTGTTAAAAGAGACAGGCTCTTTCCTTTATGGTTCCAGAAAGTGTGCAAGAATTGGATTTTCCTGGCCTGGCTTGGGTCGTGTGCCTATTGTTGAAACAGTCACCATAGCCAGAGACATGGTATGCTGTCATTGGCCAGGTGCAGGTCATCTAGCCATTCCTGGAAGCCTAGAAGTATCAGCTCCACTTGAAAAACATGAGGACTGAGCTCAGGTTTGGAAAAGTGTCTTCTTTACAAACGAGTAAAGTGTAACTATCAAAGGAAGAGGTAATGGACATCAAGAAGAGGGGGGGAAAAAAAGTCCACTATACCTTAGCTGACAAAATTTCAACTTTTTCAATCCCCTTTCCTAATGAGTGAGCCGATTTCATTTTAGTGGTTACGTGAACTTCACGATGGTGATGAACCCCAAATAGTGCTTGTCAGAGACCTCAAGGGAACAGTCTTGCTTTGCAATGGAGTCCTAGGGTCATTGGATGTGGAAGATCCCATCCGAGGGGACCAAATCTAAGACTTAATGTTGTTTGTTTTCCTAGCTCAGAAACACTAAGCACTATTCTGTTTCATTAAAGACAAATGGTAGCAGCCACTGTTGATAGGCTTGTGGAAGTTATCACTTCCTTTTGTCCCCTCAGCTAAGGACAAATGCCTCAGCCTATGTTTGGAAAGATGGCAAATCGTGGCTGGCTGTGGGTGAGTAGCCTCTGTGACCTCACAGGTGTTTCCTTCTAACCACAGTGATTAGTTGATGGCATAAGAGGTCATTAGTAGAAATACTCATCCTCGAACATCAGAATCTGAGGGCAAAAGGCCACATAGAATCACAGGAAAACACTCCAAGGGAACTCTGTCAGCCTATCCATCTGTCACGTATCTCTACTGTGTTCTGCTGTCTGAAGTGCAGGGTCCTGTATAAAAACTTGAGAAAAGAATCCTAGACTCAAAGAGCTGGAAGGGATCTTTGAGTTCTTCTAGTCTACCCCCTCACTTTATAGTTGAGAAAAATGAGGCTCACAGGGAGAGGCGTTTATCCAAGGGCATAGCAAGTTGGTGTCCAAGCTAAGACTAGATAGAGTCCAGGACTCTTGAATTCTTTTCCAGAGATCCTTCCATTTCACCCCATGGCCTGTCTTGGTGGATTCCAGTAAGGCAACTACTGAGTCTCACACATAGTAATTTGGAGTTGCCCTGTCCGGTGTGGCTCAGTGGACTGAGTGTTGGTGTTGGAATCAAAGGGTCACTGGCTCGATTCCCAGTCAGAGCACATGCCTGGGTTGCAGGCCAGGTCCCAAATAGCAGGTGCGAGAGAGGCAACCACACATTGATGTTTCTCTCCCTGTCTTTCTCCTTCCCTTCCCCTTTCTCTAAAAATAAATAAATAAAATCTTTTAAAAAAATTAATTGGAATCAAGAGGCTCCATTTGTCTCAGGATCATGGGGTTCCTTTTTGTAGTCACTTACCTCCTGAGATAAAGTATGTGGAGAAACAGCTGCAATCGATAACAGCTACAGGAAATGTCAACAGTGAGTAAGATCACCTCTCAGCAGATTTATGGCTTAAAAACACAAAGACTGCTCAATCCAACGTGGTAAATAATTTCACTCTAGCCTCATTATATGCTCATTGCAGTTCATTAGCATGATAAGCAGCTCACCCTGCAAGGCTGTGATTGGAAACATAAAGCCCATATAAGGACCCCAAATGGCAGACAGAGCTCCTCTGAGAAATCTCTACTCCTTTCCCTGCCGGGACCCTGACTAAGCCTCCCCCTTAATGAAGGAAACAAATTTTGCTAAAGGGGGCACTGCTCTGCCTGTGGAGTAGCCCACTCTCTGTTCCACAGCTCCACTAGTAAACTCACTTTCACTCTATGCTGGCTCACGTTTGAATTCTTTCCTGCACAAAGCTAAGAACCCACAGTGGGTTGTGGACCCTTGAGTCCCAGACTCCCAGAATGCCTACATCACTTCAATGGCACTTAAACATTTAGATCTTGAAAAGGGTCTCAATCCCAGAGCACTGAGAGAAGAGGAGATAGAAAAACCTCTAGGGTTCTGGTCCCTGGAACAGACAGACTATGCACTGAGAATTTTGAGTATTCCATAAATACACTGGGATGTCTACTGTACGCGTGGCCGTGTATGCTAAATGTTGCACCCTTGAGGCTTTTTTTTTCCTTTTCTGTATCAGGATGAGCATAATCTCCTCAGCATCTCAAAGGAGCTGATAACTCTCAACCACTCTAAAGTTAGACCTTTCAAATGTGGGTTGTCATCAGAATCACAGGAAAGCTTTAAAAGCACTGACAGCCGGGCCCTCCTTCTGGAGAGGTGGTTCAGTGGATCAGTACTGGGGCCTGAAGAATCTGCATCTTTTAGAAGCTCACCAGCCTTAGAAGCAACAGCTCTAGAAAAACATATTAATAAAAATGCTTTCCTGTATGGGAGAATAAAAAATTGTCTCAGGACTTGGCACTTGAAAGCCATTCTGTTGTAAATGCTCCAGTACTGTGACAAAGAGAAAATTAGAATTCCTGGAAAGGAAAGGGAGCTGAAACCCCAGAAGTCATAGAGAAAACAGTGAAATTCAGAAGAAGGTAAAGTTCTGTTAAATTCATTGTGACCACAGCTTACACCTCAACACACCAGCTCTTAGCCCATACTCTGTTTCCCTGACTCTGCTCTTCAGCGACTGTGAGATTCTATGGATCGCCAATCTTTAGAGAAATAGAACATCAGGGCAAATCCATCACATCTTGGCTTTTTTATGTCATAGCTTCTGAACAAAAAAACTACTCATACATTGACTTTGTTCATTTATTCATGAAACAAATATTTAAGTGTCTCCCAGTTGCTAAGTAATGTTCCAGCAGTCCTCATGACCCTTACAGTCTGGCATAGGTGTTGGATTCACTTCACAGACTTACTGAAAACTGGGGTTACAAAGAAATCTTTTCCTTTATTTTAGCAGCCCCATCACACTCGTTTCTCTTCTATTCCTAGAACACACCAAG
>PVIA01013269.1:0-33022 GCA_004024845.1 Tonatia bakeri | reverse complement strand
CGTTAAAGGGACTTACCTAAGAAAAAGAAGATTAAAAATATGAACAGTAAAAAAAAAAAGTCATCAAATGGAGGGTTAGCAACAGGGAAGTAGGAGGAGGAGGGAGGGGGAAAAGATATAGAGAATAAGTAGCACAGACAGTAGGTAGAAAATAGACAGGGGGAGGGTAAGAATAGTGTGGGACATGTAGACACTAAAGAACTTATGACACATGGACATGAACTAAAGGGGGGGAATGAGGGTGGGAGGGGATGGGCAGGGGGGTGGGGAGTGAAGGGGGAAAATGGGCCAACTGTAATAGCATAATCAATAGAAGAATTAAAAAATAAAATACAAAAAAAAGTAAATGCAAATTTAAAATTCTTCAGTTTCGCTAAGTACATTTCAAGAGCTAAATATAGCTGGTGGGTACCAAATTGGGCAGCACAAACCTAAAATGTTTCTGTCACTGCAGGTCTGCTGCGTCGCTCTGCCTGGACCACTGCGAAACGAGAAGCAGACTTCTCCCTGTCCCCCCGCCCCCACCCGTGCTCCCACCCCTTGGCATCGCACTGTGTATGCTGTGCCTTTGTCCTGGGTGCTGGGCGCCAGGTCACGGGACCTGCTTTTGCCCATCTGCCCACGTTAGCTGCAGTGTGTGCCCCTCCACCGGGGCAGGCGTGCAGTGGCCTGTGTGCCTGGCCCTCTGGACTCCCTCGCTTGTGTTTTATTTAGGTGCTTCGTGGCGGTAAATAGCGCACCTAACAGAATCGACCACTTTCGGCGTTTCCAGGCACACTGCAGTGGCACCGAGTGCCCCCGCTTTGCCGCAGGGCCATCCCCGCCGCCCGTCCTCGGACCTCAGTCGTCTTTCCCAGTCGAAACCCCCCACCTAATTCACTGTCACTCCTGTCTCAGTCTGGCTGTTTTCAGTCCTTCATGTGACTGGAGTCACATGGCCTGTGGCCTCCTGTGGTTGGCTTGCTGGATGTGGCATGGTGTTTCCGAGGCTCGTCATCCACATGACATGTCAGACTCCATTCCTCCGGGAGGCTGAGGAAGGCCCCGCCGTGTGGGCGGGCCGCAGAGTTTCTCCACCCGGCCGTTAATGGACTCTTGGGTTGCTTCTGCCTTTCGGCTGTTGTGAGCAAGTGTCTGTCTGAGTCCCCGTTTTCTTTTGCAGACGTACCTTGGAACAGGCCACAAGGCTGCATGGTAGGCCTGTGTTGAACTTCGGAGGACCTGACGGGTTCTCCCCCGGTGGCTGCGGGGTCTTGCGTGCCCGCCAGCCGTGCACCGAGGCCCCAGGGTCTGCACCTCAGCCAGCCTGAGCCGTTTCCCGTGTGTCGGCAGGAGCCGTCCTAGTGGACAGGGAGTGGTATCTTTCTGGTTCTCATTTACAGTTTTCCGACAATAATATTGAGCCATCTTTTCACAAGCTTGTGGGTTATTTAATATTTTTTGGAGAAATGTCTCTTCAAGTTCTTGTCATTTTTTAGTGGGGTTATTTTCTTACTGAGTTATAGAAGTGCTTCGTGTATTCTGGATGTCAGTCCCTTCTCAGATACGTGATTTGCAAACATTTCCTGCCATGCTGTGGACTGTCTTTCCCTTTTTCCTGACAGTGTCCTAGGATACACAGAAGTTTTCAGCTTTAATGAACTCCACTTTATCTTTAATTACCTGTGCTTTTGATGTTACACTAAAAAAACTATTCACTAATCCAAGACCATGGTGATTTTCACCCATGCTTCTTCCCTGAGAGTCTTATAGTGTCAGCTCTGAAGTGTAACGCTGACCCATCCTGAGTTCCTCCCGGGGTGTGGCGTGGGTATGGGTTCAGCTTCGTTCTGCACGTCGGTTCCAGTGTGCCCGGCATCGTTCTTTGAGAAGACTTCACAGTGGGGAACACCCTTCCACACGGCCTGGCCTTGGACCCTTGCTGAAGTCAGTGGGCCGTGCGTGTCGGTTTGTCTGACTCTGGACTCTGTCCCCGTCTGTCCTCAGGTCACACAGTGCCACTGTGTTTGATGACTGTGCTTCGTAGTGAGTTCTGAAATCCAGTGGGGAACCTCCAGCTTGGCTCTGCTTTTCAAGACTGTTTTGGCTACTCGAGGTCACTAAGAGTCCTTCTGAGTTTTAGGACGTGTTTTCTGTGTCTGCAGAAGGGCCACCGGGAGTCTGACGGGACTGCACTGAGTTTGCAGGCGGCCTAGCATGGCACTTACGTCTTCACGTCGAGGCTCCGGTCTGTGGACACGCTGTCTCCCACTCACCCGGGTCTCCGTTCTCAGGGTGCAGGTCCCCCCTGCACCGGTTAAATTTATCCCTGAGTATCTTTGTCTTTTTGATGTTAGCGTACGCACCAAATTGCTTTTTTTTAATTTTCCTTTTTTGGATTATCCATTGCAAGTGTACAGAAGTCCAGCTGACTTTTGTGTGTTGAATCTGTGTCCTGCAGTTTTGCTGAATTCATTTATTAGCTATAACAATTTTTAATGGAATATTTAATGGTTTCTGCATATAAAATCCAACCATTTGCAGAGATTATTTCACTTCTTTCCACCAGGTTAGATTCTTTCTTCTTTCTTTTCTTTCCTCCTTTCTTGCCTCGTGGCTCTGGCTGGCACTTCAGTAGTGTTTGGAACAGGAGTGGCAAAAAGAGGCATCCTTGCCTTTTTACTGATCTTGAGGAAAAGCTTCCAGTCTGTCACCACGGGCTGTGGGGGTGGCTGTGGGAGTGGCCTGAGTGGCCTTTGTCGTGGTGAGGACGCCCCCTTCTGACCTGGGTTTGTGGAGCACTCCTCAGGAAAGCGGGCCGTGTTTTGTCAGAGGCCTTTTCTGCGTGACCCGAGATGAGTGTGTTTTCCCTGGTTCTGCCGATGGGCGTGTCCTATGGGTTGGTTTTCGTGTGTGGAACCATCTTTACCTTCTGGGAAAAGCCCCCCTTGGTTGTGGTGCACAATCCTTTTAATATCTTGCTGCACTCGGTTTGGTAGTATTTTGCTGAGGATTTCTGCATCTCTCTCGATGAGGGGCCAGTCTTCAGTTCACAGGGGACCAGCCACCCCTGCGGTCCCCTTGTCCCGGTCCAAGTGGAGGCTTGTTTCTGTCTCAGGTGGAAGCCGTCTCCGATAAGTGGGAAGAGGACAGCAGAGCCCAGGGAGGGGGGCCGTCAGACTCCAGCCCCCGCGTGCTGATCGGCTGCGTGACCTCGCTGACCAGGGGCGCGGGCTACATCAACCAGACCACGTACTTCTCTCTGCAGAGTGTGTGCGAAGGTAGGCCGGGGGGTTTGCACTTCACAGTTGAAAGTGGGTTTTGTGGCCCTGGCCAAGTGGCTCACTTGTTTGGAGCCTCGTCCTGTAACCACAGGGTTGCAGGCTCAATTCTTGGTCAGGGCACTTGCCTGGGTTGCAGGTTCGATCCTCCGTCCAAGCGCATGCGAAAGGCAGCCAGTTGATGTTTCTCTCACATTGATGTTTCTCTCTCTCCCTCCCCCTCTCTCTAAAAGCAAGGAGAAAATGTACTTGGGTGAGGATTGAGGATGAAAAAAGTAATGAAAGTGGGTTTTGTGGGGTGGTTTGGTTTTTATGGGTTAGACTCCCAGTGCTCACGGGCGCCCTCAAGAGGCCAGGACCGGAGCAGCGTCCCAGGGTTGGGGGCGCTGCATGCGTGGGGGGCTCTCCTGTCAGGCAGATGCTCCATGGTTCATGCTCGTGCGTGGGATGCAGTCACTCGTTACTGGGTGACTGTTCCTCTCACGTGATTGTTGCTGCCACGGGTCTGTACAGAGGTGCTGTCGTTTTTTAAGTCCTGTTCTAAACTGGGACTTGGGGGTAACCTGGTAACTTCCCAAAAATACACATCCGTGTTTAGTTGCATTTGTTTTAGCTGATCCAAGATTTTGCTTCCATGTCTGAAGAAAAAGCGTGTTGGTGCCCTTTATCAAGTTCACCCCACAGCTGTCTCCGTGGACCCGCTGTGCGTGCTGGTGGCCACGCAGTGGGGCTGTGGGGGTTCACGGGCAGCGAGACCCGGCTCCTCCTCTGCAGGAGACACAGACTGGCCCCGTTTGGAATCGAGCGGGGTCGGCAGAGCTTCTTGGGAGGTGCTTTCCGAGCTGGCTTCCAGCCACATGCCCTGCAGGCTGCGTGCTGGAGGAGTGGGCGTTCTCCCGGCTGAGCTGCTGGGGGCAGGAGGACATCTGCTCAGCTCGCCTGGCAGCCGGCTCTGCTGCTTCTCATGGACACGAAAGCTGGGACCAGCCTTGATGGCTGACCTTGGGAGTCCCCAAAGTGGAATTGACGGTGGCTGGCCAGGGTTTGAGATCTCTGTCCTGTGGGACTCCCCAGTCCTGCAGTGGCTCAGCTCCGGAGGAATCTCTAGGCCCAGTAACCATGCCAACAGCAGCCACGCCCAGGCTGGGACCTGGTTCACACTGTGGGTATCGCTGGCAGGTACAGAAGAGAAAGGTCACCTGACGACGGCCACTGGAACGCAGGCGGTGGGACCCCAGCACATGCAGTCCTGTCATGAGAAACACGCTCACGCTCGGAGACAGCTGCACAGCTGCTGTCACTGTGGTCGCAGAGCCTGGTGACCACCCAGAACTTTCTCGAAAGGGAAAACTGAACAGGATCGTAATGGGCTCTGCAGCGGGTGGCCAGCAGCAGAGCTGGTGGCACAGCACGGACGCCCCAAAGTAGGGGACGGGGGAACGGGAGAGCAGGGCCCGATTTTTCGCTGACTTCAGAGGGAGTGAGGGCGCGGGTTTCCTCTGGGTGCTTGGCTCCCGCCGGGTGGCTTTGCACACTGAGGCCCTTCAGAGAGGAGCCAGGTGGCATGCGGATCCGTCCTCCATGAGCCTTTGGGCGACGTCAGTGAGGTCCAGCTCAGGTGGGTGGCAGGGGCGAGCACATGGGGTGTCGCCGGGAGCCTGTCAGCGTTAACAGTGTGAAGGTCTGAGACGCTGAGCCGGGTGTTTGGGATCTTGGCCCACAAACGATACTTGTGGGGTTCTTAGAGCAGCCGGGGCAGCAGCAGGGGGCTCGGTGGTTCACATGTGGGTCTCCAGTGGACCCTCCACCATAGTGGCCAAGGCGGCCCCTGGAATCGGGGGCCCAGCCTGCAGCCGCGTCCTCGTGCCCAGCGCGTGTCATGGAGGCTGCTCGCTCTCTGCTGTGCGGCTGTGCTGTAAACCACAGGGTGTGTAGCAGCATCCCTGGCCTCTGGGTGCCAACAGCCCCCACCCCACCCTCTGGCTGTGACAGCAGAGGGCACCGCAGACACTGAGACCTGGCCTGGAGAGCAGCGTGGCCCTGGACGGGCAGGAGCCACTGGCCCAGGTCAGAGCCTGAGGCCTGCGTGGTGGAGGCCTCGCTCCTCACCCTTCGTGCCCAGAGTGCGCGCTGGGTGGCCCTATAGCGCCCATCTGTCCTGAATTCCCAGCCTGGCGCACAAGTCTGATTACTTCTTTGCTTTTTTCAAAAAATTATAATGTATTCATTATGCTGTTACAGTTGTCCCAATTCTTCCCTCTTTGCCCCTCCACCTAGCACCCCCACTCTCTCAGGCCATCCCCTGCCACTGACCATGTCCACGGGCCAGGTGTCCTGTGCTGCACTTTGCATCCCCGTGGCCGTCCCGAAGCTACACTTTGCGCTCCTTAGTCCCCTCACCTGCTCACCCGTCCTGGCAGGCATCGAAACGCTCTCCATATCTGTGATTCTGTCTGTTCTTTGTTTAGTTTGTTTTTTGGACTCAATTACTGTTGGATTGTATTTATCGCTGTTTTATTGTCCATAGCTCTGATCTTTTTCTTAAATAAGTCCCCTAAATATTTCATATGATAATGGTTTGGTGATGGTGAACTCCTTTAGTTTTCCTTGTCTGGGAAGCACTGTATCTGCCCTTGGATTCTACATGACAGCTTTACTGGGTAGAGCAACCTGGGCCGTAGGTCCCTGCTTTTCATGACCTTGAATACTTCTTGCCAGCCCCTTCTAGCCTGCAGGTTTCTTTGGAGAAATCAGCCAGTAGGGTTATGTGAGCTCCCCTGTGGGTAACGTCCTGCTTTTCTCTGGCTGCTTTAGAGATTCTCTTTTTGTCTTTAATTGTGGGTAATTTAGTGATGTGTCTTGGAGTGTTCCCCTGCGTCCATCTGGTTTGGGACTCTGTGTTCCCTGGATTGCATGTCTATTTCCTTCACCAAGATAGGGAAGTTTTCTTTCATTATTTTTTCAAATAGATTTACACTTTCCTGCTCTTTCCCTTCTCCTTCTGGCACCCCTATGATGCGAATGTAGGAACGCTTGCAGTTGTCCCAGAGGCTGCTTACACTATCCTTGACTTTTTGGATTCTTTTTTCTTCCTGTTGTTTTTTGCTTCCTTATGTTCCAAATCATTGATTTGAATCTCGGCTTCATTCACTCTGCTGTTGTTCCCCGTAAATTGTTCTTTATTTCACTTAGTGTGTCCTTCATTTCTGGATCTTTCTTACGCTCGCTGTTGAGGTCCTCACTGAGTTCCTTGAGCATCCTTATAACCAGTGTTTTGAACTCTACATCTGATAGATTGTTTATCTCCATTTCGTTTAGTTCTTTTTCTAGAGTTTTGATCTGTCCTTTCATTTGTGCCATTTTTCTTTGTCTCCTCGTTTGGGCAGCCTCCCTGTGTGTGTTTTTGTGTGTCAGGCAGAGCTGCTTTGACTCTGTGTCTTGGTAGCATGACCTAATTAGTAGGTGTCCTGTAGGGTCCAGTGGCACAGTCTCCCCTATCACCCAACCTGGGTACTCAAGGTACACCCTTCATGTGGGCTGAGTACACCCTCCTCTTGTAGTTGAGCCTTGGTTGCTTTGGCAGGTCAATGGGAGGACTTACCCAGGCCAGTCAGCTAGTAGGACAGGCTGTGACCACTGACCACCACCCTCCACCCTTTGTGGAGGATCAGCTGTGCAGGGGCAGGGTGGTGGTGCCCCGACGTGGTCTGTAGCTGACCACTGGGTGCAAAGGCCTTGGGGGTTCCTGGGTGGTGCAGGACAAGGTCAGCCCCCACCTGTATTCTGCCCGGGGCTATCCTGCCTGAGCTGTAAAGCACTCTGAGATGGCTGCTCCTTGTGCTGTGCTTGGAGATTCCCAGGTGAAGCCAAGCTGTGAATCTAGGCTGGCTGCTGCTGGTGCCGGGCCTGGGGCTCACTGAGGCCAGCTGCTGCTTGTTTGATAGGGTTTAGGAAGCTGTGAAGCCTGAGCCAAGACCAGCCATTCATATGGAAAAGCTTCTGTTAACAGCTTGGGTGGCCTGTAAGTTGGGTAGGACAGAGTCTCTGGGGATCTCAGGGTGGGGCAAATAGCGTTAGCCAGGTTGGTGGAGTCTCAGATATGGCACCTGCCTGCCAGCTCTGTGGGGGGAGGGCTCAGAAGAGGGGCAGTGGCCTCTGCCCATCTTCTCTGTCCGGGAGACAGCTGTCCCCCAGCCCCAGCCTTGACGTCAGCCCCTTCACTCCCTCCCTGTGTGCCACCAGTGCCCTTCGAGCTGCTGCCCCGGTGCTGGAGCTCAGAGGAGTGGGTCTGAGGGGGAGTCGGGTGGGTTCTGTAGTAGGAACTGCTTTGGACTCCACAAGCTTCTTCCCCTGACTCAATCCCCACTGGTCATTGCGGCCAGAGGTCGTGGGGGCTGATCTTCCTGGCTCTGGAATCCTGGGCTGGGGGGCCTGGTGCGGGGCGGGGACTCCTCGCTCCCAGGGTATCCCTGCTGGATTTTTATCCACCCCTGTGGATGTGGGACCAGCTTGTTCTGCGTCTGCACCCCTCCTGCCAGCCTGCATGGACGTGGTTTCTTTAATTCTGTGGTTGTCAGACCTCTATTCAACTTGGTTTCTGACGGTTCTGAGTGATGGTCGTTCTACATTTTAGCTGTAATTTTGATGTGGTTGTGGAAGGACGGGATCGGTGTTTACCTACGCTGCCATCTTGACCGGAAATCACTCATTTCCAAATTACACTGGTTCGTGCCCCTGCTTGTGAGAGGAAGCAGGCATCCTATGGGTCCTTTGGGAGACCTTCTGCGGGGCCCAGGAGCCCAGAGCCACGGGGAGTCCAGGGCTCCTTCCCTGTGGTGCTGGGCAGTCTCTCGACTCCAGGCCTGCCCTGTGTGGACCACTTGGCCTTGACCTCTGGCTCGTGGTTGGGATTAGCCCCCAGCAAGCACCAGCTGGTGAGCGGCAGGGGGATCGAGGTGGGGTTGGTGCTGCCCCGTGCCCTGACGGTGGCCCCTGCCTCTTGCACAGCCAAGCAGGGCGAGCAGGGTGCACTCAGGGGGCCCAGCTTCAAAGGGAGGACGGGTGGGCACTTCACTAGAGTGACGTTCGTCTTCAGCACCCGCACACTGACTTGTAAACCGGTGTTGCACAGGTGGCCGTGAAAGCGGTCTGATCGGAAACTGTTTGCAAAACCAGTTCTTTCCAGGGAATTGAAAAGTGATGCCTGGGCACATTAAAACCACTCACTGTTGATCATTCAGCCCCATCCGTGGTACATGCTGACATATGTTAATCTCCCAGCATTCCTGGTGGCCCGTCACTGGCATTGAGCCGCACGGCGCACTCCGCAGAAGCCGCGGCTGCCCCACCACTGGTGTGTGCCCAGGAGGCTGGAGCTAAAAGCCAGCTGCCATGACTAGTAAACGGGCGCCCGGCGGAGCTTGTCTCGTGTGTCACACGGTGCCCTGGGCACAGTCCTGTTGCTGCACAGCTAGACCGGGGCGGCTGGTCTCTGGCGCCCCGTGCCTGCCAGCCCAGCCCCCGTGGCCCCAGGAAGGACAGTCCCTGTCACAGGGGTATGGCTCGTGTGTGCTCATCACCAGTTTCCTGGAGAAACAAACTCAGGGCCCAGACACACCCTCTAGTTCTCGAGTGTGTTGCTGGCAGACACGGTCACTGCGGAGTGCCCAAGGCTGCAGCCACCCAGCTGCACACCCGGGGCGGAAGCCACCCTGCTCGCCCTGCTCCCCCGTCTTCTGTCAGGACAGCGGAGCCGTCGTCCAGGACCCAGGACACGTCACTGACCTTCCCAGCTCCCCCACCCAGCCGGCCAGCGGGGCCCAGCGGGCCTGGCACCTTGCAGTCCGGGGCACAAGCCTCCGCACAGCCACCTGGCATGCCCCGAGGCTGCGAGGCACGGCGGGCTCCCGTCCTGAGCTGCGTGGGCATAGCTGCCGGCCCTCACTTCCCTGCGTCCCCAGCACCCTGCGTCCCCAGCACCCTGCGTCCCCAGCACCCTGCGTCCCCAAGGCGGGTGGGGCACTCACACTGTCTCGGCAGAGCTGTGAAGACAGGGTGCCTGCGCTCAGGAAACTGCCCACCCGTGTGCGCCCACACCTCTGAGTGGAAGGTGGTGACAGGTCTGCCACTGAGCACATCTGTTGCTCTGCCGACGATACTTGGGGATTCGTAATAAACATGCAGGGAGTGTCTGCACCTGACGGGCTCTGTGACCGTGCCCACCTGCCGCCTGGCCGCGGACCTGTGAGGCAGGCCGAGTTGGGTGGGTCCAGAGGAGGAGCAGGGACAGGCGTGTCTCCACTGGAGCAGGAAGGCCTGTGCATCGTTGCCCCCTCCGAGGGGCCAGACGCCGAGGTCGGGCCAGATCCCGTGACGCTGCTGTCCTGCCTCGGAGGTTTCGAGCCGTGCAAGGGAGACTGGGTGGAGGCCACCTACTGGATCCGGCCGGGCACGTGGAGCAGCGAGGCCCTGCTGGTGAAGCCACTGCGGTACAAGCGTGTGGACAGGGTAGGCGCTGGCCCCGCTCGCCCTGCTCTCACGGGCACCCTGGGGCGCCATGGGCAGGCTCAGTCGGGGCCACCGAAGGCCCCTGGCGTGGTGTCCTGGCTACGTCCTAAGTGGGGCACTTCGTGCAGAAGTCCTGACTGTGGGCAGTGCGGGCAGTGGGGTGTGGACGTGCAGCTGGGGCCCTGGCTCCAAGGTCCCCACGACTGGCGTCGTCTGCAGGGGGCCCAGGAGAGGGGAGGCCACGGTCACCGGGCGATGGTTCCGGGGCTGGTGGGGCCGGCCGGCCGGTGAGGCTGCCTGGACTCTGTGCCCGCAGGTCCGCGTTTCCAGCCTCTGGGGAAGGAATGGGGTGATCGACGACAGCATCTTCTTCACCCTGGACTCTGTGAGGCTTCCGGAGGGTTATGTGCCACGCAGGCACGACGTGGTCAGCACCGTGGTGGTGGAGAGCAGCCAGTCGTGCTACCTGTGGAGGGCCCTGTGCGTGACCCCGGCGGCAAGGCGGTAAGGGGGCCGGCCTGGGTGCGTCGAGCGGCTGCCGTCCATGCCCTCGGGCCGGCAGGGCGGGTGTGGGGAGCAGGTGTCTCCCGCAGGTGTTCGTGGTGATCGAGTCAGGGTCCCGTCCTGTCCCTAGTCTGCCCCGGGTGGCTTCCCTGTGGTGGGTTTGTGCCTTGTCCTTCACCACCTTGGCATCTTACTCCTTGTGCCTGTGTCCTTCCCACAGCACCCCAGTGGCCCCACCTCCGCCCGGCAGGCTGGTGCGGCGGCAGACTCGCTGCCGTGGGTCGCCCTCCTCCACCTGCCTCCCCTCAGTGTGCAGCTCACTGCCTGGAGCCCAGTTACTCATGTGTTGTCCCACCCCTCACGGAAACTCAGGCTCATTTCCTGCCGCGTAATCGAGCCCTAGAACCGGGGGTGCAGGCTGGCTGCACCTCAGCCTGACTCGCCTGGCCCACCCTGTCCAGCAGCAGCCTCAGGCTCTCCCTTGTTCAGACCGCCCCAGTCTTCCTCAGCCCTGACTCTTACCCCTCGGTGACCTGCTGACCTAGCTCCCAGAGGCGCAGGGCCCGCCGGGCGCACACACACCGGCTGCATGCAGCGGGCGGGTGCAGCCAGCTGGCTCCTGACTATGGCCAGTCCCTGCCAGGGAAGCCTCCTCCATGGCTCCGGGTAGCAGAGTGAGTCAGGGCAGCCATCCAGAGGGGGTGCTGGTCATCGCTGGGCCAGGGACTAACCCCAGGCCTGACCCCAGGGGTCTGCTCCCTCGTCTGCCTCAAAAAGCTGACCTCACAGGGCAAGGGGAGACCCTCGCAGTCTGAGCCAGGCTGTGAGCTGACCCTGAACCCCTGACTTAGGTGTCCCCACCATCCTACCAGTGAGGGCTTGGGGCTGAGTGGAGGAAGGGACCTGCTGAGGGCCACCTGTGTGTCCCCGTCCTGGCCACAGAAGTGGGCCTGGCACCGAGAAGGCCTCATGCTCTCTGCGGTGTCACCACGGTGTCGCTGCCCCTCTGGGGTCGACGGGATTGCTATCTCCTCCTTCAGGGTGACTGCCATCCTCCTCATAGACCCGCGGTGCTGGGGGAGCAGCCTCCCGCCTGCAGTCCCTCTGGGGTGGACTCTGTCCCTCTTCCAGCAGCTCGTCCTGCACCTGGGTCTGGGGTCTGGGAGGGGAGGCCGGTGGGAGGGTGGTGGTGCCGCAGGAGGCAGCCTGCTTGGCGGCCATGACGCCTTCTGGGCCTCTCTGCAGAGACAATGCTGCCGCTGAGGCCGAGGCCCCCGAGGAGGCCTGCGAGGCCCTGTTACTGAAGGACAAAGGCAACATCGAGGTGACGAGGACGACCAACTTCGGGACCGTGAAGGAAGGCGGCAGCAAGAGCATGGTGCTCTGCATAGAGTGAGTCCGTGGGGCTCTGCGTGGCTCCCGGCCGGGGTCCGCGCGGAGCAGGCACTGGGGAGCCGTGTTTTACGAAGACAGCTGAGTGTGTGAGCGTCAGAGGTCCCGCTGCTCGAGCCCCGTCCTCTCTGCGCAGGAACAAGGGGGACGTTCCTCAGCACTTGGTCAGCTGCAAACTGGCCGGCTGGGACAGAGCCAGACAGTTCCGGTTCCACATGCTGCGGAGCACCCAGTGCTGCCTGCCTGCCCCTGCTGGAGCCGACCCCGGGAAGGCGGAGGGCGGCGTCCACCCAGCAGACAGCGGTGGAGATGCCCAAGCCCATCAGGCGCCGGAGAGTGGAGTGGGCCACGGTAGCGCCGTCCCCCCAGGTAGATGGGGGCTGGGCTCCCTCAATGCCACGGGCTCTCTGGTTCCAGACCTGCAGACGGCTCCAGACTGGGGACAGCTGCCTGCTGTCGGCTCGCTGCCGACTTCTGTCTGGCGCTGGGCGTGGCTGGGCGTGGGCACCTGCGTCCCGGCGCGCCACCCCCCCCACCCCCCCACCCCCGTCAGAAACAACTCGCCCGGTCTGATCTCACCTTCCAGGGGGCTGTTCCGGTGAAGCCAGAAACGGGGGAAAAGACCAGAGCGTCTCACGGAAGCAAGTGGCCGAGCCTGCACCCAACGGGCTCATCCCTCCCGGTGGAAAAGCCCTGGTTGTGGTCATTTGCGAGGCCAAGTACGTGGCAGCCGGGTCTGCAGTGGGTCTGTGTTGGGGACGCTGACACGCTGCCCTGGTAGGTTCCGAGTGTGGCCCTTCCAGATCAGATGGTGTGAACTGAACGTGTAGCTCTTTCTGTGGGACCACGCTCGTAACCAAATCACTGGTGGAGACTGGCTGGCGTGAGTTCAACCCTGTGAGGCACTGCCCCCGCCCCCACCCCTCACCTGACTTGTGAGTGACAGGACAGGCAGCTGCCCTCAGCCCCTCGGAGCCGGGCCCCCTCCCCTCCTCTGCCTCCTCGCCCGCCTGTGTCCAAGCTTCCACCGCGGCCTGCGGGTCACCTGTCAGCGAGATGCTTGGACAGCAGGCCTCCACCTGCACCTGCTAATTAAGTGTAACTCTCTTTAAAACTTGGGTTTGTGTGTCCCGGCCTTGACCGAGCCCAGCAGCGTCTGACTGCGGTGATGCTTACGGCTCCTTCAGCCAGTGGCATGTGAAGCGGCCACTCTGTGACCTGAGACACCGGGACAATGTGTGCATGACTGGGGACAGCTCTCGGGGACACAGGGTGTCCACGAAGCCCGTAGTGGGAGATCTGGCAGGAAGCAGAGTGGCGGCCGGCGACTCTGGTCACGGCGACCGCTCTGACGGCAGTGGGAGCGCCGGAGGCATGTGTCCGTCTGCCGTAGGCCGCGCCCCGACACGACCGTTCGGGGGTTTGACTTTGTCTTGGAAGAACGTCCGTTGCCCTTTGCCCTGTGAAAGGCGTGACTGACAGCGACCGGCCCTGTGGGCCAAGAGGCCTGACCTCCCTCGTGCGCACAGTGGGGGCCCTGCCGAGCCGCCGCCGCCGCCGTGCCGATGGCGCAGACGGAACCTGCTTGGTTTCCCAGGACCCCCGGCCGCTGCAGGGAGCTGCTCCTGCTCTGCTTCTCCGGGTTCCTGATCGGGCGCTTCCTGGAGGTGAGCGTGGTGGGCGCGGAGGAGGCCCTGATCGCCGTGCGCGAGCCGTTCCTCTGGAAGAAGTCCAGAAGTCCCCAGGCGCCGGCGCCCACGAAGTCCACCGTCGTCGTGACCACGCAGAAAAGGTGCCGCGATGGGGAAGACGGCGGCGCGAGAGCCAGGCAGGGGAGGCGGTGTGTGTGCCTGGGGGTCCCTTTCCACCTTCGCACTGGGGTTGGTGTGTTTGCACGAAGCCGTGTCTGAGGGGCCTGGGGTGCAGCCCTTCCCTGTGCATGTGAGGACGGGGAGGCGGGCTGGCGATGGCCTGCCTGCCCGCCCCTTTACCCAGCGGGCCTGCGGGTGATAGCCTGGGCCCCACACCGTCCCCCAAGGCACTGGTCAGCGAGGGTCAGCAAACGTGGCTGGTGTGGCCTGTGTGGGCTGTCACAGCCCCCTAGTGTCCCCTGTGCTTGAGGCGGTGGGGCTGGTTGGCTCCCTGGAGCCTGTTGGGGATACGGCATCTCTGGGGAGTGAAACTGAGAACGACATCTCTGTCTTCCAGTGCCGTGCGGCTGGGCTCGAGGGGCCACCGGGTTAACTGGGCGTTGTCTCAGGGATGCTGCAGGGTGAAAACCTCTGAAAAGTTTGTGCCAAAAATCCGGCGTGTGGGGATGTGACAGTATTTCATGGCTTGTCCTGTGCAGTGTGGACACTCGCCCTCAACTTCGGTCACTGATGGGCTGGTTCGGGGACCACCCCAAACCCACAGGGGACACGTCTGCCTCCTCGTGCAGGATTGGAGGGTCCTGAGCCTCCGGGCGCGGGTTGCCCACTAGCAGTTCTTGGCGAGCCATCCCAGGCTTTAGGACGTGCTGCCTGGAGGGAAGTCTGTTGGCAGAGTTAAGAGTCTGCTGGCCTCCGTCCGGGGCGGGGCCGTCCTTGGAGCCCCTGAACTAGGGAGCTGTGTGACCTGTGCCAGGCTCTGGACCTCTCTGAGCCTGGGTCACATTTGGAGAGTAACGGGCCTGTCCCCACGTGCTCATGAGGTCTGTGCAGCTGCCGGCACAGAGCGACCAGCGGTGAGGGGCACTGGCCACTGGAGGGCTGTGCCCGGGGGGTGGAACCCAGCACGCAGGGTGAGGAGTCCACGGGGCCAGCAGGGAGTCCTTGTGACCGCATGTCCATCTCGGGAGCTCCCGAGCTCCCGGCTGTGGTCAGCGGTCCACCGGGCAGCCCCCAGCGGCACCTGGCCTGGCCAGGACGTGGAGGTGACTGGCACAGGTGTTTTATCCGTGGTCCGTCACTTCCGTTGGAGTGTTGGCAGCCGTCACCATGCAGTTCAGTGTCCCTGAAACAGGATGCTCCTGTCATCGGGTCAGTGACCCGGCGCCTGTCTTGGCTGGCCCCCTACCATCTGCACCTGTGGCCTAGCCCCTTGCAGTCGGCAGCCCCACACGTCCAGCCGTGGGGTCGCATGTTCCCACTGAGGGTGGTGGGCTGGGTTTGCGGCCACCCTGGGCCAGAAGCAGCCCAGTCTGTTCACTCAGCTCTTTGAGGCCAGGGCAGAGGGACCATTTGGGCTCCGGACCTGCACGTGTCGGGGGGTGCTCTCTCCCTTTCCCTCATTGCGTCTGTAATCACTACTTTCCTGTCACGTGCTGACTGTCCCCACCTCCCATGTGCACTTCCCCGTAGACTGCTCCAGCCTCGCTGCAGCCTGGGGGGAGGTGGCCCCGTTTCTCAGCAGGCGACAGCTCCCCAGGTGCTGCTGGCTTTGGGTCTCCTGGCGCGCCCCTGCCGAGATGCTGAGCTGAAGGAACCCATGCGTGTGGCACCCCTGGGGAACAGGGAAGGAGGCACTGGCCGTGTCCGCTCAGCCTCAAGGGAGTAGGGTTCCTGTGGGCATGCGGCGCCCATCCTCACTCAGTGCTGGGCGCACCCATACGGGGCCAGCAACCCTGCACCCTCGGTGCCAGGACACCTCTCCCAGTTTCCATCTCCTGGCCTTGCGGTGCCCCCTCAGAGTGGCCACAGCAGTGGTGACACACTTCCCGCTGGCACCCCTCCCAGGCAGGCCGTTGCTCGGGGACACATGCCTCCCCAGAGAAGTGCTGAGAGCGGGAGGCCTGCCCAGGGCAGAGGAGCCACGGCCTTGGCAGGCACCACAGACAGACTCAGGTCCCAGGAAGCGCAGGACAGCTGTGGTAGACCCCACGGCCCCCAAGGGGTCTCGTGCGCCAGGCCCGTCAGCTCTTGCAGGCCCCCTGCCCCTGCATAGTGGGCTGGAGAGGGCCTGGGGTGGTCTGGCAGGGGGTGGGCGGCGTAGCCATGGGCGCCCTGCTGACGCCTCTTGGGGACAGAGGAACTTGGGCCTCGATCAGCAGGAAAGGGTGTGAAGTAACAAGTCTGTCCCAGACGCCCAGGGGAGTGAGAATCGCTTCCAACTGTGCGTTCCAACTATGCATCTGTCTCTCGAGGAACCTGAGGCGCCAGCTGCCGAGTTTCCTCCCGCAGTACCCCATCCCCGACCGGCTGAAGAAGTGTGTGGAACAGAAGATCGACATCCTGACTTTCCAGCCGCTGCTCGCCGAGGTAGGGCGGGGCCTGGTGTGGAGCGCTGCCAGCTGGGACCTCAGCCTGGTTCCTGTCTGCTGCGGCCCTGGGAGCCCCACCCGGCAAGCTCTGCCTCCGAGGGTCTGCGCACCGCTGGTGGGGTTTGGTTGGGATGCACCATCTTGCTGTTTGTTTTCCATTTGTCTCCTTTTCCTCTCTTTCACCTTTTTTTTCTATGGTGGCAGTGACCCCCCTTCTTGGCTGACAGGCCACCTTTCGTAGAGTGCGCGGTCGCCCCGGCCCTCTGCTGCGGACCTGTGCCGCTGAGCGCACGGTGCGGCCGGGTCCCGGAGGAACCGAGTGTGAGCGCTCTCCCACTGCGACCGGGGCCCCTGCGAACAGCCCAGGTCTGCGGTGCACGCCCTGGGCTCGGGGCACCTCCCGCTTCCCTTTCCCGGCCTTTCTGCCATGGCGTCACGAGTGTGACTTCTGCGTGTGTCCTGGACTCCGCAGCGCGTCCTGCTGCTTTTTCTGCACATAGTCAGACATCTTCAGAGGCATTTCAGAAGGCGGGTCCTCCGCTGACCAGTCACCTCCGCGGGCGCTCCTGCTGAGGGCTGGGCCGCCTCTCGGGTGCCCGCTGGCTTTTGTGTCTGGAAGGGTGCAGGGCGCAGGGTGCCCATCGTGCTGTGTTTCCGAGGACACGCCTGTCCTGCGCTGCGCCCGGCAGAGGCTTTTCCTGATGCTTGTAAGGTGGCCTCTTCGCCACTAGCGTGAGGACGGTCGGCCAGCAGCGTGCTGGTGTCATCTTCCTCACGAGGCTGGGGCTTCTTGGAGCTTCCTGGGCTCCGTGGGCTGACTGCTTCCCTCAGACCTGGAGGCTTCTTGGCAAGTCTGTCTCCAGACACGCCCCCGCCCCCGCCCCCGTCTCTGGGCTTGTCCTCCACTCCTGGCCGTCTCGCTTGCGTTTGGACGTTTCTGCTGCTGCACCTGCAAGTTTGCTCATTTTTCCTTTTCCTTTTTTTTAAAGAGTTGTCATAATTTTATTTTATTTTTTATTTTTAGAGAGAGGGGAAGGGAGGGAGAGAAACATCAGTGTGTGGTTGCCTCTCGTGCGCCCCCTACTGGGGACCCGGCCCACAACCCAGGCCTGTGCCCTGACTGGGAATCGAACTGGTGACTCTTGGGTTCTCAGGCCGGCCCTCAGTCCACTGAGCCGCACCGGCCAGGGCCAAGTTCGCTAATTTTTCCTTCTGCACCTGTCATCCCGTCCACTGTGTATTTTAGGTCAGGCGGTGTTTTCTCTCTGCAAGGTTGTTCAGGTCTTTAATGTTCTCAGTCTTTGCTTAGCTTCTTGAGCGTGAAGGACACGGTCACAACAGCGGCTTTGAGGTCCTGTCTCCTGAGTGGTCACAGGCGGCTTCTGGTGCTGGGTTTTCTCTGCATGACGGCCTCCGCTCTGCCACCTTCTGTGCCAGGAGGCTGTGTGTGGCTGCCAGGTGTCTGGGAGCTCACCTCACCGAGCTTACGTCTGGGCGTGGTTGAGATCCTGGGGAACAGTGGGACTCTTCTGCGCCTGACAGCTTTGTCAGGTGGGGGCCGAGGAGCACTGGCTGGGCAGTGACCCCCCAGCTCTGCCAGGCCCTTGATGGCACGCTTGGAGCTCGGGCTGTGCCTTGAGTGACCTCTGGGAACTGTCCCCTGGAATCCAGTGGTTCTGCACAGACGACAGTGTGCCCCAGGAGACACCTGTGGGGTGTCACAGCCAGGGTGCTAGTGGCACCTGGTGGGTGGGGGCCAGGGATGTGCTGAATACCCTGTGACACTCAGGACACCCCCCCTGCCCGCCACCCCCACCCAGAGCAGGGCAGCCGGTGGCGCCGGCCCAGGCGGAGGAGCCCTTGAGGCCTGGTGAGGGCGCTCTCACACCCCGAGCGCTGGCAGGCAGCCCCCTCTGTGCTGCGCTCTCCGCCCCTTGGCCTCCTCGGCCCCAGGGCCACCGCCTCACCACCCAGGCCGCACGGTTCCTGGGTTCTTTCCCCGTCGCAGGGTCTGCCGACTCCAGGCGGCCGTGGGTCCCAACCCGAGCCACCCCGAGCCGCCGCCGGCTTGCCTTACAGCGCCTGGACGTGACCAACTACAAGGAGAAGTTCTCAGCCCTGCTATGGCTCGAGGAGATCCACGCGGAGACGGAGCTGAAGGAGTACAGCATGAGCGGGGTCACCCTGAAGAGGAGCGGGGACTTGCTGGCGCTGGAGGTCCCGGGCCTGGCCGAGAGCCGGCCCTCTCTGTACGCAGGTGGGCGGGCCGTGGGGGGCAGTCTCGGGGGGCTGCACCGGTCACAGTACCTCATTCTCCCGGTTTGGGCTAGAAGGTCGCTTAAAACTGGGGCTGTTACCCAGCATCTGCCCCCGTCACTCAGACGTCGTTTTAAGTGGCCGGCCCCACGCTGTGCTGCCACGGCTCACACCCCACCCTGTGTTTCCCACCAGGCGACAAGCTGGTTTTGAAAACGCAGGAGTACCACGGCCACGTCGTCGAGTACGTGGGCTACGTGGTGAAGGTGAGGGGCTGCTGGGCGGGGGCTTCCCGGCGGGGGGGCTCCCTGGGTGGCCCTCGGGGAAGCGTGAGGGCGCAGTGGCAGGCGAGGGGGACGTGACGGGGAAGGCAGAGGTGGCATCTGTGGAACCTGCCGCTCGGACCGGCGGGGCTTGGGCTGCACGTCAGTCAGGTGTCTGTGTCGGGGTGGCCTCGGGGCTCTGAGTCACTCCCAAAGAGTGGCCCTCGGAGCGGACACACCAGGCAGACTGCCAGCTCTGATGCCCCCATGAGGGAGGGTGTCGGTGTGCCGGGGGCTCTGGGCCCTTCAGTGGGTCGCAGTGTCCCCACCCTGGGCAGGGCGCGGGGATCGGTGGTAGGCAGGATGAGCCCACGGGCTGCCCGGCAGGACGAGCTGGGAACAGCCAGGCCTGCCTGCTGGGGTCGGGCTGCGAGTGCCAGCGAGTTGGGCTCTCGGGAGAGACCTCGTGGCACCTCACTCCCCACTTACTGCGTTCTGCGTCTGCACACGGGCCACATTGTCACCCGGCTCAGCTCAGGGCGCACCTTTCTCTCCCTCAAAGACACCGTAGGCGGTTGCCTGGGGTGAGGGAGGTGGCAGGGGCACTGGGCGGGGCAGGTCCCCCTGGAGACGGGCGGTCGTTTCGGAAGGTCCTCAGGGCACAGGCAGGTGCGTGGGCGTCCCCTCCCTGCCCGCTCAGTCCGCCTCCAGAAGAGTGGCCACTTCTGAAGGGTCGTCTGCGTCAGCGAAGCTACCTCGTCATTGTTGTGTGACTTTAGGCTCACTCACTCCTGCCTTCAGCATTTTCAGCCTCACCCCGGTTCTGTGTGTTTTTGTGAGTGGCAGTTCCTGTGTGCGATGTCCTCGGGCCGGAATCCACGGCCGGCTGGGCTCACCCCACCCCGGGGGACTCGTCCCCACGTCTGGGCTGTCTTGGTCTCATCTCAGTCTGGGGAGTCTGGGCCTGTGCTGGGCCGGCGTTCCTCGAAGGGCCTCTTGGCTCCTGCAGAGACGGGGGGTTCCTGCCAGGGGGTGGTCCCCGCCCTGGAGCCCTGACCCTGCCATGCAGCACCCGGTGCCCCCAGCCTGGAGCCCGGCTGTGGGAGGGCCTCCCCCTGTTCTGCACGCTGCCACACAAGTGCCTGACCTCCCTGCTGGTCCGGAACCACTTCCTGCAGGACCTCCCTGTGGCCGGAGGGTCCCGGAACAGAGCCAGCCCCCGGCGGCGGGGAGGGACGGCCTGGGACGCCCTGGCACGGGGCCTGTGGGCGTGGGGTGGGCGACTTCATCCTCTGTTCTTACACCAAACCGCCGCTCAGATCTGTGGGACGAGTGTGTCACGAGGTGCCACACACACAGAAGACCACCCCCGGAACCGCGTGTGCGGGGCGGAAACCAGACCGAGTGCCTCCCCTCCAGATTCACGAGGAGCACGTGACTCTGAAGCTGAACCCAGAGTTCGAGCGAGCGTACAGCCGCGAGCCCATGGACGTGGAGTTCACGTACAACAGGTGAGGCCCCCGCGGGCCGGAGGCGGGCGGTGCGGAGGCGGGCGCCGTGGGGGTCTGTGCCGGGGCGGGGGGGGGGGTGCCTGGGGAGGGGCCGTGTTCAGTCGCCTGCTTGCTGGGCTTGTGGAGCACGCGTTCTCAGACTGGTCTCCCTCGGGGTACTTCTTGCAGATACTCCCCCGGTTGAGGCGTGTGGTTTTATTGTTTGTGGTGCTGCCTTCTGAAGGGCAGAAGTTCTTAAGTTCCGTTTAACAGCTTTTTCTTTCACGAGTCACGCTTTTGGTGATGTGCTGAAGAAACCTGCCTCGTGCAATATCACTAAGGCTTTCTTCTGTGTTTTCTCCTAAAATTCTGCAGCTTTTAAGTTTTACATTTAGGGCTGCGACCTATTTTGAGTTAATTGTCCCAAATGCTGCAACGGCGAGGGACCACTAATGGGGGCCTGGCCACTCTGTCCGGCACCAGCGGCTGGGAACGCTGGCGTCTCCCTCCCTCCTAGCAACTCCTCACGGCTCTCGGGAAGCCTGTGGGTCTGTCTGGCCCGGCTCCTTGTCTGTGTGGGATCAGGTAGCTGAGGGCCGCCACCCCCCCCCCCCCCGGCCGGTTTGCAGCGCTCAGGGTCCTGGGTGGGCTCGGGAGCAGCCCGTGCCTTCCGAGGGCGGGCGGCCCGTCTGCCGGGGCTTGGCCGGGGCCGCATGGAGTCTCTAGGTCCTAGAGACTTGGGGAGAACTGCCGTCTCAGCACGCGGCCTGGCAGCCCAAGCACCCTGTCCGTCTGCTGAGGCCGAGTCCTGCGTCTTCAGTGGTGGTCCCTGCCCCTCGCTGCTCGGGCCCGCGTGTCTCGTGTCCGGTCTGTCCTAACTCTGGAAGACGCTGTCGGTGCTCCTGGGACAGTGGTTCTAACGGAGATCCTGGCCGCTCGTAGCCGTTGACTTCGGTGTGGCGACCTCACGTGCTCTGTGCTTGCTGAGTGACATGTTTCCGGGAGCGTTCTGCAGACGGCAGAGGAGTCCCGCACGCACCGCCCGGTGCTCACAGAGAGGCTGCCCCCCCGCCCCGCCCCGCTCCGGGTGCATCTGCTCTTTGCCCCGCTTCGGGGCTGGGGCCCGGGGAGCAAGGGGACAGAGGTGACCAGTCTGTTCGAGGTGGGGCAGCGGGAGCAGCCTGGCCCTGTCGGGGGAGGAGCTGGGGTCCCAGTCTGCAGAGCTGAGTCTTCAGGCCCCGGTGGGGGTGGGAGTCTGTGCCCTTTGTGCCCTTGAGGCGTCGTGTGGTCTTTGCTTCTCCGTCTGTTGGGACGGTCAGCTGCACGACGGAGCAAGCCCCTTCCCAGGGCGGGGTCGCCTCTCACGCGTTGTTGTGCCCGACTTGCCCACATGTCACTTACGTTTGCATCTGTGTTGCTGAGGTGTGCTGGTCTGCAGCTTCCTGAACTGTCCTCTTCCGATCTGGGCACCGAGGTGACAACGCTGGCCTTGCCGTAAGTCAGACAGCGCCGCCTCCTGCTCCGTCTCTGGTCCGGCTGGCTGGTGAGGCTGGGTCTGGCGTTTTCTCGGGGAAGCTCCCTGCCTCTCACTGTGGTCTCTCCGGTGGGAGCCGGCCTCCCGGCCAGCAGTGTCCTGCAGGGGGCGCTCTGGGGTGCTTGTCGCAGGAGCTGTGGTTCCCCCACCTGGTCTAGTCTGTTGGCACGAGGTCCTTCCTGCTATTCCTTTATCACTTTCCGTGGGTGTGGGATCTGAGCTGGGTCCCCTGTCGGTCCTGACACTGGCGTTTGCTTCTCCTCTTCCCCTCGTTAGTCTGGCTGGAGGTCGGCCGGTTTCAGCGGCCTTCTCCAAGGACCCGTGTCTGGCACGTCAGTCTTCTCCAGCACGTCTCTGCCACACCGACTTCTGCTCTTTTTTATTGTTTCAGAGATTTCATTTATTTATTTTTAGAGAGAAGGGAAGGGAAGGGAAAAAGAGAGAGAGAGAGAAACATCAATGTGTGGTTGCCTCTCACGCCCCCTGCTGGAGACCTTTCCTGCAGCCCAGGCCTGTGGTTCCCAGGCCAGCAACCAGCCAGGGCTGTTATTTCTTTTCAGCCTGTCGATGAGTTGAAGCACTTCAGCTGGCTAACGTCGTATCAAATCTTTCTGGTGCTCCCAGAATGAAAAACACGATTGTATTTTTATTTTGGTGAACTCTTTCTCTAATGTGCCTCTGGCCACTGGAGGTGAGGGGCTGCTGCAGCTTGTGGGCTGCCCCGCCCGCTCCCCTCACACGTTGGTGCGAGCAGTCCTCCTCCCCATGAGGGGCGGGCCGAGCCCTCCCCCTGCTCCTTCCTGTCACTCCACCCGTGTCAGGTGTCCGTCTGTCTCAGAGTCAGTCCTCGGAGCACCGCTCCTTTTCCCCGGGTCTCACCTTGGAGGTGGGTGTGTCCCAGGCAGCTGGTGGACGGTCTTGTGGGAGGGACGGAGTGGGCTGCCCGGGGCCTCCTGCCGGGACACTCAGTGCCCGTCTGTGGGGTGGGCCACGCGCCCCTTCCTCCAGCTTTGCATGCGCCCCCTCAGGGCTTTGTGCTGTGCGGGGTCCCCAAAGGCCCCTCCTCCCCAGGAGCATCGCCCTGCACCCCGGTGTCACCCAGGGGAGAGGGCGGGTGGTCCTCAGGTGCCCGGACCTGACCTTGGCGGAAGTGTGGGTGTGGCCCAGGCTCAGCGACACTGCGGGTCAGCGGAGGGCCCTCGGTGGCCTGAGGCCCAGTGCCCCGGTGGGATGTCCCCCTTCACTCGTGCCCTGGAGCTTTGGTCAGTGTCTCCTGGGAGGGGAGCTTTATTTCCTCACCTTTTGCCCTTTCCGTTGTGTTGAAAAGCACAGCAGCAGGCCCCCACTGGCGTCCTGTGCAGAGCCCTCATCACCAAACCGAGCCCTGCCCTAACTGTAGTGTCAGTCCCTCTGGAGAGGGAGCCCCAGGTCCATCAGGGACCCCGGCAGTGCCATGCGTGTCGTGTCCCCAAAGGAGGGACCTCACCGTACCAGCTTCCCCCAGGACAACGTCCTCGCTCCCTCCCTCTGCCTGTGGCAGTGTCTTTCCGTGCAGACCCGAACCCCCTTCCCACTCGCCCCACTGGACACTGCCCGGCGCGAGTCCCTTGCTGCTCAGATGGGCTCCTGGACCTTTCATACGCCGCAGCTGTCCGTCAGCTTCCAGGCAGTGATTCCTTGTGATTGCGATCCCTTCTCAGTGCCGCAGCGGTCCGTGTGCGCCCCTGACCCTCATGCGTGCCTGTCCTGTCCCTGCTTGTCCCCTCTCTCCGCTAAAACGGAAACGTTCCGGGAGAGGAGGGCGTCCCTGCTGCCTCGACCTGTGACGCCTGACCTTTTCTCCCAGACTCCCGGCGGCGACATGTGCTGCCCAGAAGGGCCGTGATGCCCCCCTTCTGCCTGCCCGGCCCCGCGCCCGGGAGAGCCGGGAGCCCTGGCGCTCGAGGGGCCTCTGCAAGTACCGTGCAGCTGCTGCGCTGGTGTGCCGGCCGGGACGTGGGCCCGGAATTCCGTGGCCCGTGGTGGCCCTAACGTGTCTGAACCTGAAGGGAGTCACTTTGCCGTCTGCCCTCTGCAGGACCACGAGCAGGCGGTGCCACTTCGCGCTCGAACAAGCCGTCCACTTGGGAGTGAGAGGTAGGAGCCGCGGGCGGAGGGGCTGCGCCCAGGTTCTCGGGCTCGTGTGCGCATCCCCCACACGGGCCGCCCCTCGGTCCTGAGTCAGAAGCGAGGCCGTGTGGGGTCCAGTGTTCTTCCTGTCGGGAGCTTTCCGTGTTTTCTCACGAGTCCAGCAACGTAAAAAGGGCGTTTAAGTTACGGCAGGTGGAGCCGCTGCACACGGCCCATCCCCTCTCCGTGAGTCCCTCGTGCTCACGAGGAGATGGGTGCCGGCTTGCACTCAAAGCTGTGCAGGGCCGCGCCGCTGAGGCTGGAGCCGGGTGGGGTGGGGCCGCCGTGAGCGGTTCAGGCACTGCAGGCACTCAGGCTGCTTCCGTTCGTCTCTTGAAAGGTGTTCAGTGACGTCTGCCTTGTTCCCTCTTCCCGTTTTAAAAGTGTTGTTTCCAGAAGAAGTCATTTTGCAGTCTCCCCAAGTGACAGGCAGTTGGAGCCACGCACAGGACACCAGAGACGATGGTCCGCCCTCCTACCAGGTACGGCTGCGCGGCGCACGTCTGCGACTCTGAGCGACGGACACGGGGGGGGGGGTCCCGGACTCCCCAAGTCACGGTGGGAACAAGACGGGGACGCCTGCCAGAGAGAGTCCCAGCGCACGGTTCCCGTGTGTCCCAGCACGCCGCCTGCGAGAAGGAAGGGTGTGCATGGCGCACACCCCGCACAGGGTCAGCATCCGTCGTCTCCACGAGTGTCCGAGGGTGTTTTGGTTTCCTCGCACAGCCCGGCTGCCGTAAGTGGTCACACGGCACCTGCTCTTTGCAGGCACAGTCGGAGGCTCTCTGTGTAGTTTCACAAGTAGGACAGAAGTGGTTTTGTTAGAACTTCAACACGGATTTTTAAATTGTGTCTAATACTCGGAAACCCTTTTACCGTTCCGTGGCCCCTGTTCACAAATGCAGGCGCCGCCCAGAGGCCTCCACCCACAGCACCCACCGCACTCGGCGTTGTTGGCTGGACGCCACAGGGCATCACCCTGTCCCAGCCCTTGGCTGTTCTGGGGGATGCATCCCTGTGGGCAGAGTCTTCATGCTTTGAAATGCAGAGCAGTGCGTGTCTGTGGACTGGCTGGGCGGCGGGGGGACTCAGGGCGGACACACGCCCGAGGTCGGCTCGCAGGCACAGGGCCCGCCTTCCCTACGGAGCCCAGGACACAGGGCCTCAGACACGGAACCCCTGGGATTGCGGGGCAGCGCCTCCCGAGAGAGGGAGCAAACGAGGGTGCCTGTGCTGGGCCAGGTCACAGCCCTCAGAGGGGCCCCAGGAGAGGTGGGCAAGGTCACAGGGCAGCAAGGTCACAGGGCAGCGAGCACTTCTGGGGTCCAGAGAGCACCCTCCGCTCTTATTTTCAGCTGAAGACTCAGCAGTGCTGGCTCCTGGCCCAGCCGGCAGGTCCTTGGCATCCTGCATGCAGGGACACGGAAGCAGCAGTTGCCTGGCCTGGCCACAGTGCAGGAGTTGTGTGTCACCTGCAGCTCTGGTGCTGCTGCCAAGGGGGCTCCCGCTGGGTCCCCAGCCCTCGCAGGGGCTGGAGGTACCCTCCCCTCTGTGGCTGTCCCTCGTGGAGGCGGGGGGGTGGGCTCAGCAGGAGACGCGTACACACCAAGTCAGAGAGAAAGCTGTTGGTTTGGCGTCCCTGTCACGCTTACATTTATTTGTAAAAGATAATTCAAAAACAAACAGGCTTTTTGGGAGGAGTTCTGACCAATATGGAGGCATAGGTAGAAACCCTTCACCACTTCTCACAACCAAAAGGAGGATAACAACCAATCTAAAATCAATAAACAACCAAAACTGCCAGAAAATCCAACTGCATGGAACTCTGACAACCAAGGAATTAAAGAAAAAATCAACCAGAACAACCAGACCGGTAAGGTGGACCCCACGGGGCCGGCAGACTCAGAAAAACCTCTGCGAGGCGGCTGAGGGGCGGGGCTGACTGGCCAGCTCGGCAGAGCTGCCAGGGAGGGAGTGACTTCAGGGGAAATCGGAGACTCGGAGCTGACTGTGGGCTTCGTCTGGGCTTGCCGTGGGGAGAGGTGCCTCCGGTCTGACGCTAGTCTGCGGGGAAGAGCCAAGCAGGTGAGCCACACTGCTCCCTCTCTGGCCCCTCCCCCACAGGCAGTGCAGCACAGAGGGTTGCCCTGCCCTGGTGAACACCTAAGGCCCCGCCCCTTACACCTTAGCAGGTGTGCCAAGACAAAGAAATATGGCCCAAATGAAAGAACACGGCAGAACCTCAGAACTGAGCGATAAGAAGGTTGCCTACCCATCCGATGGAGAATTTAAAGCCCTGGTCATCAAAATGCTCACAGAACTGATTGAGCTTGGTCAAAAAATGAAAGAACAAATGAAAAATACCCAAAATGAAATAAAGCAAAAAATTCAGGGAACCAACAGTGACAAGAAGGAAAGCAGGATTCAAAGCAACGATTTGGAACAAAAGGAAGAAATAAACATCCAACTGGAACAGAATGAAGAAACAAGAATCCAAAAAAATGCAGAGGCTGAGGACTCTCTGGGACAACCTGAAACGTTCTGACATGCGAATCACAGGGTGCCAGAAGGAGAAGAACAGCAGCAAGAAATCGAAAACTTATTTGAACAAATAATGAAGGAAAACTTCCCCATTCTGGTGAAGGAAACAGATTTCCAGGAAGTCCAGGAAGCTCAGAGAGTCCCAAAGAAGTTGGACTCGAGGAAACACACACCAAGGCACATCATAATTATTTTACCTAAGATTAAAGAGAAAGAGAGAATCTTAAAAGCAAGAGACAAGGAGACAGTAACCTACAAAGGAGTTCCCCCATCAGACTGTCAGCTGATTTCTCAAAAGAGACCTTGCAGGCAAGAAGGAGCTGGCAAGAAGTATTCCAAGCCATGAAAGGCAAGGGCCTACATCCCAGATTGCTCTATCCAGCAAAGCTTTCATTTAGAATGGAAGGGCAGATAAAGTGCTTCTCAGACAAGGCCAAGTTCAAGGAGTTCACCATCACCAAGCCCTTATTATATGAAACGTTAAAGGGACTTATCTAAGAAAAAGGAGATAAAAAAAATATGAACAATAAAATGACAGTAAGCTCACAACTACTAACAAATGAACCTAAACAAAAAAGAAAAACAATCAAAACAACAGCTCAGCAGACAGCCAGGACAGGAGCAGAGTCAGAGAGGTGGAGATCACGTGGAGGGAGTGCCGTGGGGAGTGGGAAGGGAGGAATGGGGGGAGGTACAGGGAAGAAGAGGCATAATTAGTCAACATAAAATAGACAGAGAAAAATAAAAAATGGTACTGGAAACAAAGGACTCAAAGAACTTATATGTACAACCCATGGACATGAACTGAGTGGGGGGAATGCGGGAGGGATGGGGGTAGGGTGGGGGTGTAAAAGGGGAAAACTATAATAGCATAATCAGTAAAAAATACTTAAAAAAAGGAAAAAAACAGACTTTTCGGTAGCTTCTCATCAGATACCCTGTAGTTTCCTCATGTCACGAGGGGCATGCGCCCTGTGACCCGCCAGGGGCCGCCCAGCAGCCGAGGTCAGTGCTGCGCGGGTGGGTGTCCGTGTTCTGTGACCTGGGCCCCTGCGAACACACGGCTCTTTCTCACGCTTCTTTCGGGCGGTTGTTTCTAGAACAGGAAAGCTGTGAAGGACCAGCCTAAGCCTGCCACCAAGACAGGGCCAGCGGGGGCCCAGGACACGCTGGGGCCGGCGGCCTTCTCTGCAGGGATGAGCCGCCTGGGTGCGTATTGTCCTGCCGGAGCGGCACGGCCAGGGGACGAGAGGGGCTGTGACGGTGGTGTGACTGGGGCGGGAATGCACGTGCCGGCACGGCTGCAGACTCCGGCCGATACCGCTCCCGTTGCCGCTGTCGGGCGGCGTCGCAGGTGGGGCTGCCGTGAAGTGAAGGTGGGAGGACGGCGGACATCCTGTGTCTGCTCCCTGGCAGCGCAGGGTGTGGCGAGAAGCGCCTGTCACCAAGTCAGCATGCCCCCACAGGGGGTCTCGCCCGCTGTGGTCGCTGGCACGGCCTCCGTGTGACCCGCCCCTCTGCTTCCGATCCAGGTGCCGAGGCGCAGGCCGCGGGGGCCAGAACGGGGGCGTTTTTCAACCAGCAGCTCAACGAGAACCAGAGGCTGGCTGTGCAGAGGATCCTGAGCGGGGACTGCCGCCCCCTCCCATACATCCTCTTCGGGCCTCCGGGGACCGGGAAGACAGTGACGATCATCGAAGCCGTGCTGCAGGTGACGGCCAGAGGCCCCGTGGCTGGCTCACACACACGCACTCCGCAGTGCCTGTGTCGGGGACCCTGTGTTGCTCACGCTGTAGCGTCAGAAAGAGCTCAAAACCGGGTTCCCTCGGGTGTACCTGGTCGGCCGTGTGTTGCCACCGGGCCTGTGCGGGTATGGAAGCCTGTCCGACGGGGAGGGCAGTTCGCTTGTTCTGGGAGGAGTGAGCCAGTTGGCCCACCGTGGAACCCCGCAGAAGGGGGTCCCAGCGCAGCGGCTGCGGTGTGGTCTGCAGACGTCGGCTGTCCCCGCCTGCGTCACAGTTGAGTGTGTGGACACAGGGTACACCTCGTGTTTCTGCGCCGCGTGGGCCTCAGCTCAGCGAGCGTTTGCTGCGCCCCCGGCAGCCCTCCTGCAGGTGGGCATGGGGGGCAGGCAGGTGGTGGTTCAGGCCTTGGGTGTGGAGCTCTCGCACCACCCTGAGCCCACCCCACGGCTGACTGTCACGCTGTCTCCGTGCCCTGACCAAGGTGTACCACGCCTTGCCGGACAGTCGCATCTTGGTGTGTGCGCCCTCCAACAGCGCAGCTGACCTCGTGTGTCTGCGGCTGCATGAGAGCCAGCTGCTGCAGCCGGGCACCATGGTCCGAGTGAATGCCACCTGCCGGCTGGAGGAGGTGAGCTTCACCCAGCTGTCCCTGTCCCTGTCCTGCTCCTGAACCGCTGTCCTGGCCGGGGCATCGCAGCTCTGCTCCCCGCAGCCGCCTCCTTGCCTACTCCCTGCCAGTCTCCCTCTCTGGCCTGTTCTGCTGGCTTGGTCGCCTTGCTTACAGGTTGGAGTCCCGTTTAGCCAGAGAGACCGGGCCAAGGAGCAGGTGGTGTCGCTCGGTGGGGGGGCAGGGCGCTGCAAGGTCACATGTTATGCTCACAGCTCCGGAGCCCATAAATGTGGGCTACATTGATGTGAAAAGATAAGTATTCTTTGAAGACTTTATTTGTTTTTAGAGAGAGGAGAAAGGAAGGGAGAAAGAGAAACATGAACGTGCTGTTGCCTCTCGTGTGCCCCCTACTGGGGACCTGGCCCACAACCCAGGCACGTGCCCTGACTGGGAATCAAACTGGCAACCCTTTGGTTCGCAGGCCAGTGCTCAATCCACTGAGCCGTATCAGTTGGGCTAGAAAGATATTTTGATTTAAGAAGACAATCTCAAATCATTGCTTAGTCATAACTAAGACATAGGACAGAATTGTCTTAGAATTCCTTCCAGCTTTGTGACTGTGTCCAGTTGAAAAACACTCAGTAACCTGAAAGCAAACTGCTCCCCCAGACGGTCATCGAGGCCATCAAGGCATACTGCAAGGACGGGGAGGACATCTGGAAGGCCTCCCGCTTCCGGATCATAATCACCACCTGCAGCAGCGCCGGGCTCTTCTACCAAATCGGGGTTCGGTGAGCACCCCGGGCGGGCAGGGCAGCAGGCCAGGGCGACTCCCTGGGGAGGGGAGGCTTGTGCGGAGACCCCGGAGGGGACAGGCCCCCAGGCTGCTGGGAGGATGGTGGCAGAGGAGGCCCAGACAAGAGGCAGGAACGACCCGGTTCTGAGAGGGGGACAGGCGGTGCCAAGGAGGCCAAAGACCCCTGTTTGAAGCCTGAGTGTTCGTGTTCAAAGGAAGACACGTGGGGCCAGCCCCTGCAGCAGGCGTGGACACAGCGGCAAATGAAAGCATGCTGCCCTCGTCCGGTGTGGGGCAGGCAGGGTCTGTGGGTGCCGTCTGTGCAGTGACAGCCCGAGATGCCCAAATTCCGGCCCCAAGTCTGAGTAGACTGATGGCCAGCGCTGCCCCCCAGGCTCCCAGGAGCAGGGGCCCCAAGCTGGGACCTCTGACTCATCAGCTGGGGGACCTGGAGCCCCAGCTTGGCCCAAGGCTGTCCCGGCGGCTGTGGCTCTGGGTGTCATGTCCCGGCTGCCAGTCTCCACGGCTGCCAGTCTCCACGGCTGCCCTCAGGGTGGAGAGTGTGGGTCAGAGGCAGCAGCAGGTGGAGGTGGCATTGCCGATGTGGGAGGGCCGTTCAGAGCCCCACCGTGACCAGCTCCGTCTCATTCCGCCTGCCGCGGTGGAATCCAAGGCCCAGAGAAGAGATAGGACGCCCACGCCGTCCAGTTGCTGAGCAGCGAGGCCGGGACTGCAGCCCAGGCCTATGTCTGTGGCGGGCGGGTGGGCAGTCCTGGCCGCGCCATGTGGTCCCTTCCCTTCTTCCCCCCATGTCGGGCACGGTTCTGGTGGGGCCTCCCGGGCTGGTTCAGCCAGCCCCCGGGGACTCTGACAGAGGTGACCACTCAGGTCTTTGGCTCTAGAGTTGGACACTTCACACACGTGTTTGTGGACGAAGCCGGACAGGCCAGCGAGCCCGAGTGCCTCATTCCTCTGGGGCTGGTGTCGGATGTCGGCGGCCAGGTGAGGCGCTGCTGTGCCCGTCCCCCTCTGTGGCGGGTGGGGGGGACTGGGCCTGCTCCAAGTCCAGGCCCAGGGGCTGCGCTTCTGCAACCCGGCCGCCCGCACCCTCCCACGCTGCGGTCGGTGCTGCCTGTGGCTGCGCAGCAGGTTCCCGTCTTGTGTCCCAGATCGTCCTCGCCGGGGACCCCATGCAGCTCGGGCCGGTCATCAAGTCCAGACTGGCCCTGGCCTATGGGCTGAACGTGTCCCTGCTAGAGAGACTGATGTCCCGGCCGGTGTACCTGAGAGACGAAGACGCCTTTGGGGCCTGTGGTGCCTACAACCCCCTGCTGGTGGGCGCGGGTCCAACAGGCTCGGGGCCCCGAGGGGACGGCAGGGGCGGGCCCAGCGCATCCTGGTTCCCAGCCAGCCCAGGACACTGGGCAGCCTGCGCTTCTCAGACTGACGGGCGGTGGGGGGAGGGCTGTCCCCAGGGCCCCTGCTGTGCAACACGGCTGAGCTTGGCCACCGAGCAGGAGATGATGTGAGGGGCAGGTCACCCCCCCCAGAGGAGGGAGGGCGTGGGAGGCGGGGCTGGCTGTGCCCTGGCACCTCCTGACTTGGGAGAGGCTGCCTGCCCATGTGTCCCTGACCCTCAGGCCAGGCTCAGCGGGGCCGCACGGGCCCCCAGGTGCCTGCCGGCCACACGGCCAGGCCTGGCTTCCTGTTTCCCTGACGCTCCCTCTTTCTGTTAACACGCAGGCAGGCGAGAGGCCAGGAGGGGAGGCCTGGGGGGCGGGTCTCGTCCCTTGTCCGGCCGCAGGGCCCCGGTGTGTGGGCTGATGGGCTGGCCACCGCCTGTCCCTGTCCCTGTCCCTGCAGGTGACGAAGCTGGTGAAGAACTACCGGTCGCACGCTGCCCTGCTGGCCCTGCCCTCCCGGCTGTTCTACCACCAGGAGCTGGAGGTCTGTGCGGACCCCGAGGTGGCGGCCTCCCTGCTGGGCTGGGAGAAGCTGCCCAGGAAAGGCTTCCCCCTGGTCTTCCACGGCATCAGGGTGAGCTGGGGCCATCATGGCCAGACACTGGCTGCAAGCGTCGGGGGTGGCGGGGGTGTGCCGCTGGGGCCAGTGGCCTCCGTGCTGTGGGGCGCAGTAGGGTGGAGCAGCTGCATCTCGTCCCCCCATGGGAGCACCCGTGGGTGCTCTCAGAAACCCATGGCCAGCCTAGGCTGCTGTGGCTCAGTCACCCCATAAGCCCAGAGGTCCCTGGTTCAGGCCGTCAGGGACACGCCCAGGGCGCAGGTTCCACCCTTGTCCGGCGTGTGCAGGGGCTGCTGGTCCGCGTTTCTTGCCCTTTCCCTGCCTCTCGAGTGAAAAGAAAACAAACCCTTAAGAAAGTAAAACTCCGCAGCTAAACAGGTCCGTCCGAGTGAACGGTCGGAGGACAAACCAGGAAACTTAGCCTCTGTCGAGGACGCGAGACCCACGAGTGTCTGGGACGTGCCCGTGGGGTCTGCTGCTCAGCTCCTGTGTGCCCTGACCGCGGCTCCGGCTGCGCAGGGCTCCCGCCGTGGGGCTGGGCGAGGTGTGCGGCCAGCTCTTCCCTCACCAGGGCTCCTGGGCCTCTGGCGGCCTTGCCCCTCCCCCACGTTGGCCGCTGCGCTGCGTCAGGAGTTAACTTGCACGTGATGTCGACGCGCCCTGGCCGTGGGGCTCGGCGGTAGGAGTGCCCTCCCGCAGTGCCAAAGGTTGCAGGTCCCCTTCCCGGTCAGGGCGCGCGCCTGCGTTGTGGCTCCAGCCCTCGGGGCGCAGCCGATCGATGTTTCTCTCCCGCTCCCCTCCCCTCCCCTCCCCCCTCCCCGGGGTCCATACACGTGACCCCAGGGGGGAGAAAGTTAATTAAAATGATAAGTCCGCCTGTGAGATGTCGATGTTCCCCTCCTCTTTCTCACGGTTGTTTCTCTGTTCTCGCTCTTTATTCTTCATCATCTTAGTTTGGATACAGTTACTAGAAGCAGCTAGGTTTTTTAACATTTTATTTATTTTTAGACAGAGGGGAAGGGAGGGAGGAAGAGAGGGAGAGAAACATCAATGTGCGGTTGCCTCTCACGCCCCCCACTGGGGACCCGGCCCACAACCCAGGCATGCGCCCTGGCTGGGAGTCGAACCTGTGACCCTTCGGTTCACAGGCCGGCACTCGGGCCACTGAGCCACACCAGCCAGGGCAGAGCAGCTAGTTTTTCTGTTTGTTCCCATTTAAGAGTCTGTCTGTAATGAGCACGGCCCGTCGGCCCGTCGGGCCTCCAGGTTCCGCCTCCACCTTCACCTTCTCCTTGGTGGCTGTGTCCTGCCCCGCGTTGTGGTGGTTGTCGAAGGGCGTGCGCTGCCCCTCCTCAGGGAGCAGGTGCTGCTCTGGGCTCCCGGCGCGCTTGCCCCCTCGGCTGTGACGCCCTGTCCCTGAGACTCGGGGTCTGAGGCACCTCAGCGAGCCCACGTCCCGGGGCCCAGCGCGCTCCCACTGCTCTGCCGGGCGCGCGCTCGCGGCTGCGGCGAGACGAGACGCGCACAGGTGAGGCGGGCTGCGTTGGCCATTTCCGGCACGGAGCGCAGTGGTGCTACTTACGCACCGTCGCTTCGTCTGCCGCCAGTTTCAGAGCCCCCCCCCCCCCCCCCCCCCCGACGGACTGTCGCGGCAAACCCGCCCCCAGCCCCTGGCACCACCAGCCGCCTCTGC
>PVIA01013268.1:0-33058 GCA_004024845.1 Tonatia bakeri | reverse complement strand
CTTGTCTGAGGTATCATTGGCAAATATGTTTTCCCATACAGTTGATTCTCTTTTTATTTTGATACTGTTTTCTTTAGCTGTGCAGAAGCTTTTTATTTTGATGAGGTCCCATTTGTTTATTCTTTCCTTTATGTCTCTTGCTCTAGGGGACATGTCTGTAAAAAAGTTTTTGCGTGATATATCTGAGATTTTCCTACCTGTGTTCTCCTCTAGTACTTTAATGGTGTCACGATTTATATTTAAGTCTTTTATCCATCTTGAGTTTATTTTCGTATAAGGTGTAAGTTCAATTTTTTTTGCATGTTGCTGTCCAGTTCTCCCAGCACCGTTTGTTGAAGAGGCTATTTTTACTCCATTTTATGATGCTGCCTCCTTTATCAAATATCAATTGACCGTAGAGACTTGGGTTTATTTCTGGGCTCTCTGTCCTGTTCCATTGGTCCATGAGTGCACTGATGTTTTAAAAGCTCCCATATCCTGGCTGCCTGGTGTCCTGGCAGCATTGAGGTCCTGACTGCATCATTGTCCCAGCTGTGTGGCCGTGGCTTACCTCCTGGTTGTGGCTTCATGGTCACCTACCTTGAGCTTTCAGGCCCCGCTGCCCTCCACCAGCTGCAGGCCGAGGCGGATGGTCTGTACTGAAGTGGACACAGATGCTCAGGCCTTTGACCCTGTGAGCAGTGTAAGGCCCTCCTGGCAGGTGGTTGCTCTCAGGCCGTGTCTGCTGCTGTTGCCACAAGATTTAACAATTTTAGCAAAGCAACCTATTTTCAACTGAATGATTACATGGATGAAATTTTGAAGAGTTTATTAATTTAGCTTTTGTCCTGTAGTTTGTGGGGTTGCCTAACAAAAAATAACATTCCACAAATGCTGCATTTTTCATAAATTACCTGTCTATCACCCATTTTACCTCTATAAGACCCTGTTTCCCCTACTCCCAAATGCCCTATGTACCTGATATCATCTCATTGTCTTGTATTCCTTTGTATTTGTGCACACATTAAATGTTGAATATCTTGTATCGATCTGAATATGTTATTTTGATCATTATCCCAAAGGTGTTAGAGTTGAAAAGGTTTGTGGAAAAAAATCCCCTTTTAATCCCCCACAGTTTTGAAAAGCTGGTGGTGTGGAATGAATGGTGAGACAGTGCAAACTCCTGGAACTGTTGCAGCTGAGAGATCATGGATGTCTGTCCTCCAAGGTCAGCATCCTTTTTGTTCACTCTGTGCTTTGGCCCATTGTTTCTGGGTTTGGTAAAATTTTGAGGTTTGCATTTGGAGAGAAATGGGTGCTATCTTATTGAATCACAGGGTTGTTTACGATGGGAGGATCTGGTTCAGGTCCTGCCTCTGGCCTCTGGCCTCTGGCCGCGGGGGCCCAGTGTCTGGCTCAAATTCAAAATTCTGGCCATGGCATCCTGATTACAGTTCTGTGTCCTGAGTCCAGGGTCCATGCTTCAGAGTCAAAAAGTAATCATTTGTGTGTCTGCAGTCTTGCACCTCTTAGGAAGTGGCATTGTGTCCTGGGTTCACATGCGAGGTCCATGTGCAGATGAAACTTTTTGGTTCTGGTGTATGGAATCAGGTATTAAGGGTCCTATGTCAATCCCTGGCATCTGGTGTTTGGCCTTCAGACTGCATGGTCTGGCTCGGGTGTGGGCACACGGCTTTGGGTTCGGGGCTTTGGGCCTGGAGTTCTGGTTTGGGTTTGAGTCCCCTCCAGGGTCCAGCTTTTGGAATCAAAGGTCTGTGTCCAGGATCCTGAGTTTGGCTCTGGTGTCTGTTGCCTGTCAACAAATGGTCATTGTGTTACATTCAATGTCAGTAGGAGTCCCCAATTGTATTGAGTTGAAGGAGGTTAATACAAAAGGTAGGAAAATTCCTTGGGAATGGAATGGGAAAACTGATCTTGATGGCTAACTAAGGCCTAGCAGGTTATAGCCAGGTAAGAAATCTGAGGATCTTATCTTCCCTGACCATGGACATTGAAGAGCAAATGGTTCAGATATTCCAGACCATGCAGGGGAAGACCCACCTCAGTCCCAGCCCTTCGCTGGTGACTTTTCTGAAGGAGAAATTCACCAGAGAAGGACCCTGATCACTCTGTGTGCTGACTTTGTTGCATCAACACATCAAAGGGCACCCCTGGAAAGCTGAGTATTCTGTGGAGATGACTCTTCTAAGACGTCCTGTAAAGGCCTCAATGTTAGAAAACAGGTAAAACCCTAAAGACAAAGGATGCAGCATGCACTGTTGGTTGAGCACACACCCACCTTCCCTTCTGTTCTTTTCTTAGTCGTGTAACTTGCCTTGTTTCTCCTTATCTGCAAAGGTCCCTGTGAGACTTGCAGCCAGGGGAGCAGTGGGCAGCGGCAGCTCATCCTAGGCTCACCCCCTGATCATGTCTCCAAGGTCCTTCTTTGTGTCTAACTTTTGTGTTTCCCAAGAAGCTACTTCTTCTATGCTAGCTCTTGTTGCTGTGATTTCACCTCTTCTATGTGAAGCCCTTTCTTTGTTTCACTGTCCTTAGATTTAATATACAAACTCTCAAAATTCCCTGGCTTTGTGTTGTGAAATTTTTACTACACGAAGTCAAAAATCTACAGGTATGACACCTTGCCAGAGCAAAACTGCTTTGGGTCCAGTACCTTTTTGGTGACAGAAGAACCAAATCTTGTTTACTCATTTACCTGTGGGTGGACATTTGAATGCTTTCTACCTTTCAGTTGTTGTTAACAGTGTTGTTATGAATAATCATGTATAAGTTTGTTATAACATCTGTCTTCAATTTCTCAGGTTTGTGCTTCAAAGTGGAGTTATTGAACACAGTAGGGTAATTTTTTCAGGAAATGCCAAACCATTTTATATAGGGTCTGCAATATTTTACATTTAGAAAAGAAATGGTCAATTGTTCTAATTTTTGTTTATGAGTATAAACATTTTTCAGTTTTTTTTAAAGATGTATTTATTTATTTATTTTTAGAGAGGGAAGGGAGGGAGAGAGAGAGAGAGAAACATCAATGTGTGGTTGCTGGGGTCCCTGGCCTGCAACCCAGGCATGTGCCCTGACTGGGAATCAAACCTGCGATGCTTTGGTTCGCAGCCTGCGCTCAATCCACTGAGCTACACCCGCCAGGGCTATTCTCACCCATTTTTAATGTTCTATCATATTTTACAGTGTGAGCAAACCATAATTTAACAAATTCTCTTCTACTGAAAACTATAAAATTATATGTTATTACATGTGTTGGATAAAATATATTAAACATACTTCATTTCATACACAGGGAAGCATAACTAGGGGGAAATTTTTAATGGCTTTTCTTTTCATTTCATTTATTATTTTGAAAGAGAGAGAGAGAGTTAGCTGTTCCTCTAATGTATTCAATCATTGGTTGCTTTTTGTATGTGCCCTGACTGGAGAATGAACTCACCACCTTGGCATATAGGCAGAACACTCTAACCAACTGAACTACCAGGCCAGGGCTACTAGGAGAACATTTTGAAAAGTGGAATTTCTGGGTCAAAGGGTATAAGGATGTTATTTCTGGATGGTTATTTTCAAAATGATCACCAGGGAGTCTGCAACAAAGGACCCTTCCCAGAGTCTTTCAGAGCAAGGACACTGCACCTGCTTGCTCGTCAGCCTCAGAGATGTCAGGAGTCCTCTGGATCCCCATATGGGCCACCAAACTATGTTGACCTTAAAAATACAGCAGTCAGTTATTTTACCAGCAGATAAGGTGTTTATTCGGAAACAGGAAAAAATTGCAATCTAGCACAAGCAAGCTGTAGCAAAAATCATAACCAAGCTCCACAAGTAAAGGAGAGGAATGTTATTTTATAGGGAAAAAAGAGGAAGTTGGGAGGGGTCATTTCAAACGACAGTGCAGTGCAGAAAATCCTCAGTTCAGGGTGACGATGTTTCTCTCTGGCCGAGTTTCTGGGGAGTCGCTTTTCTCCTCAGAGCACACGGTACATCTATATGTTGGGGCCTGCAACAGACAATCTTTCCTGTAATTGACCCCGGGTGGGGCTATGTGACAGCACCCCCGACTGACTCCTAACTCCACTTTAGTGAGGTTTCCCTTTATGCAGTTTCACAGTAATAATTACAGTTAGTTGACTCATTTCAGGTCCATGGAAATCAAGTTATATGTACGTGCTGAAAACGAGGTAAGGACCAGAGGCACGCTACGTGTTTAAGAAAACCGGTAGCAGCTACAATGACCCTGCTCTGTGGACCCCTGTCCTCAAACTGGATATCTTATTTTTATGCAAAATACTTGTACATTTTCTCAGCATTTTAAAATTTTATTTAGTTTCGTTTGGATTTATCTTGTCTTCCTGTTTCTGAAATGTTTTTAGACCTCACTTACTTAAACATACTTAGTATTCATAACACAGCTTCTTTGAGATGTGAAATTCTCCCATTGTGTTTTCCAGTGCACTTACTATTTTATTTGTTGTGTTTAAATGTTTGAGCCCTCTGGGACTTCTTTTCTGTCTGCGAAGTGTGTGGTCAGAATTTACTGACAAGTTTCCCGGAATGCAATGCAGTCTTGACCGCATCCTCAATGGTTCTGCAGCTTGTGCTGAAAGTGGGTTTGACAAGGGAAGGCAGGGGCGGGCCTAGATGGAGGTTGGGGATCCGGACTACAATCTGATGGAACAAAGACACTTTGTCAGGCGGCAGGAGGGCCACGTCCACCCTACAGAGCGACCGGACCCGGGCTTGGAGATCCCCGCTGATGCGGGTCGGGTCCCTCACCAGCCGACGGAAAACTAGTCACAGAAACCACAAAGGAGAAGTCCTCGCTGCAGGCTGCTGACAGGCGCTGGAGCAGCCAATCCCCGCGGGGCGGGGCGGGTCTTCCGCTTGCCAGCCCCCAATCCAAGAGGCTCCGCCCCCTATCCCCGCCCTTTCAACTTCTTCTGACAGCCCATTGGCGGGCAAGGCCCTGAGATCGGAGCACCTATTGGTGGATTGCTCCCCTGTGGCCATCCCGACAGGAATGTCGCACTGAGTGCCCTCCCTCCTCCTGAGGGCGGGAAGCCCCGGAGCCCGAAAAGGACACTGCACTGAGGTGGACAGCGCAGCAGAGGCCCCGGGAGACTGGCCGGTAAGCGAGGAGCCCTGCCATGTGGAACCCTTAGCCCCAGAATTTCCAAGTCCAGCCAGAGACCTTAGGTGCCCTCATCCCGAGGGGCCGGCGTCCGCTAACCCGGGGGACCCCCACGTCTCCTAACCCCCGACGCTTAGACCCCCAGTCCCCCTGAGCTCGGGGCACCGTGCCTGCAGCTCGCTTGGAAAGACCAAATCTTCCCCAAACTCAGACCACGAATGCCGTCGTCCTGGAAACTAACGCGGTGGTGGGGACCCGGAAGTCCCTCGATGAGACGCCCCAATCTCCTCAGCCGCAGAGGTCTGACCCTCTCCCCGGGACTCTGAGTGTCCTCCGCCCGGAAGACGCAGATCGTGTCCTGAGGGGCCCCAGCCTCTCAGCCTGAGAGACGGCGTCTGCCGGACACTGCGCCTGCGTCTCGCGCGGGCTTCTCCGGACCTCGGGGGCGCCTCCGTGCCCTTCCCGGGAAAAGCGCGTTTCCTGCGCCGCCATGGGCCCCCCCGGCTGACGGGGCCCCTCAGACGCCGGGGCCGCGGCCTACCGAGCCCGAGCTGAGGCGGTGCACGGAGGGAGGGGCGGGAACAAGGGCGCGCCCGCGGGCGGCTCGGCCCATCCGGCCCCTGCGTCCCCCTCTCCGGGCGCCCTGCCACCCGGGAGAAAGGCCGGTACTGAAACAGGAAGACGAACTTGCACGCCCTCACCGGCCCAGGTAGCGCGCGAGCGCTGGGCCGGAGGAGCCTGGAGACCCGGCAGGCGCTGGGCTGGCTCCGCCTCAGGCGGCTCCGTCCCTGCAGCTCCCTCCCGCGTGGACACTGATTGCAGCGAGTTTGCTCCTTCGTGTCAGAGCGGGGCTGGCGCTGACGGTGCGGGGTTCGCGGCAACTCGTTTTACTCTCCCTTCCCATCGGAGCCAATCCCACGGGCGTCCTGGGGTTGCTCCTCCTCCACGCTCTCTGCTTCAGGACAAAGGTTTTGTCTCTTTCCAGGTCCCAGGGCCCCGTGACCAGCTTTCCTGTCTCAGCACCGCAGGCAGGCCATGAGCTCCAGGAGGAGGACCCTGAGGACTCCGATGAGGAACGGGCTCCAAGGCAGCGAGGTGAGCGGCAGGAGGAGCCAGAGCTGCCCTCCCGACTCGGACCTGGTTTAGGTCAGGCGGCGTCTCAGGACAAAACCAGGGAACAGGGTTTGCTGGTCCAGAAAACAAGCAAGACGCACAACAGTGTATCTGCAGTGAGGGGCTGTTCCCATAAACTTTCACGTGTGCAACATAATCATCTATATTTATAGATGCCTTAATAAGCAGTAAATGTGTAAGAACATACAAGTGAATAAGAAATAACTAACTCAGAAGAGTCGTCATTGCAAGAGAGGGAGGCAGGTCTGGCCAGTAAGGAGGGTCCCCACACCTGGCTGTGCGATGGCCTGCATGGAGGCGGACGGGAACAGTATTAACCGTGGTGATTTCGGGAGCTGGGGGAGGGCCAGGGTCGGGAGGGGTTTATCACTGTATGGTTTCCTGATGTTGGTCGTGGTGCCATTCTGTCCAGTATCGTGAGTGTTCGGTTATTGGGGTCGGTCCACTTTCATGGGTCTGGGGTTGAAACACAGCTGGAGTCAAGATGTGATCTTCAACGTGACTGGAATTCTGTTTCTGGGATCAACGGACTGTGGGTGCTGATCAGAGTCTAATGACTAAGGAAGAGCGAGGACGGGGAGTATGTGCCCAGGGGAGAGGATACCAGAGAAAGGAGGCAGGTGGTCATGGTGCGGTTAGCCCGGACAAGGCCACTTTGAGTGAAGAAAACAGGACGGAGATGGGTTATGCTGAAGACATGGAGTTTCTGTGCAGTTACTTTCACTACTTTTGTGTCAGGAGAGGAAAATTTATTTTTTAATAAAGGTAACAATGCTTTATGAACATAGGACGAAGCATAGATGACACTTTGTCTATTTTTTTAATAATTCTAATGAAATTAGTAGATGGCCCCAATAGAAGCCTAGGCCTTAATGATACCTCAGAAAACATTTTCCAATCATCCTGGGATTCTTCTTGGACTACTCGCATTCAGACTTCTGTGTCCCTAATAAGAATCTCCAGATTTTGGAAACATTTACCAACCAAATCACTCATTTCTCATCATCTTTCAGTGAAACCTTGGCTGGCCTTCAGAAGGGAACAGAGTAAACACCAGATGGTGAGTATTTCCCAAATCCTGTTGACAAGAAAATTTTCCTCGTGGATAGAAATGCAGGTAAGAGTAGGAAAATGCAGAAAGTATTCTAGAAACTGCTGCCTTCCTTTCCTGGTCTCTTCAACACACTGTCCAACATTATCATTTTTTTAGAGATTTTATTTACCGATTTTTTAGAGACAGGGGAATGGAGGGAAAAAGAGAGGGAGAGAAACATGACTAGGTTGCCTCTCACACGCCCCGAAGTGGGGGACCTGGTCCACAACCCAGGCATGTGCTCTGACCGGGAATGGAACTGGTGACTTTTCAGTCTGCAGGCCAGTGCTCAATCCACTGAGCCACACCGGCCAGGGCTCATCAGCATCTTAATAGTTAACAACTACAGCAACAATAGTACCTAACATTTGTTTCATTCTCACAATGTTTCTGACTTTAAGAGTTCCATGTGAATGAACTCACTGAAACATTACAACCACCTGGTGAGGAAGGTACTGTAACTGTCACCATATATGATGAGGAAAGTGAGCTTTCAGAGATATAGAAATGTTTGACTATATGTCTAAGATCACAGTATCAGTGGTAGTGCAATCTAATCCATACTTGCTTCTGTAAGCCACTTACGAACTCATTAAAACACTCATAGTTTTACTGTAGGCAGCGTGACTCGGTTGGGTGTCATCCTGCAAAGTGAAAGATCACCCATTTGATTCCTGGTCAGGCACATGCGTGGGTTGTGGGCCGGTTGGGGTGTTTCTGAGAAGTGACTGATCAATGTTTCCCTCCCACATCGATGTTTCTCTCCCTCTCTTTCTCCCTCTCTTCCCCTCTCTCTCAAAAAAAAATCTTTTTTAATTAAAAAATAAAACTTTCATAATTTTCTAAAGTTTACATTGCCTTATACATATGTCATTACATCATTCATCTGATTGACAGTTTCAACCAAAGTTCTTCTCTGCTGTGCTGAAGTGAGAGATGCACTAAGACCCTCTGACTAAGGAAAGTGTACAATGTGTAGTCAGTTGGTACAGTCGATGGTCCCAGGTGAAGAAGAAAGTAAAATCCCCAGGATCAGAGCCTCCCACTTTAATACAAGAGCATCTCCCACCACTGAGGAGCTTCAGGTTTCATGACTGAGGAACAACAAATAATGAAATGACTTAAGGACTTCATCTAGGTTACACACGATTCAACAGAAACTCATTCGTCTGGAACTGACTTCAAATGCCCTTTCTTATAAGGTGAAGTAACCGCTTCTTTGTCTGAGCTCTAATGAGGTCACTTTCATCCCATTTAGAAGCATTTGTTCAGCCTGCCTATCTCTGTGTTGTGACCTCTTTGAGAGCCTGGTCCATGCCTAAGACTTCTCAGAGGTCACAGGCCCAGATCAGGACCCCTGGGAGGGCCCCCGAATGTTTGCTGAATGAATGATTTCACCATTACAAATTAAATTAGAACGTGATCAATGAATGCTGAAGGTAATTTGTGTGGAATTGAAATACAGAGAGAGAAGAGGGGTAAGATGATAGCAGCACAGCCACGCTATATTACATAATTGACAGAACACTTTGTTGAACATCATTTAATTGCTCATTCACTGTAACATTAAAAATTGACATGTTATATATCAGGACACTGAAGACAACTAGCTACTGATACACCCTTATTCAAACAATTGGTGGGAACCACCTAATCTAACTACAAATATTCTTTCCAAGGTATTGCAAATTTCATCATTTTATTTATTGTCTAGATATGTTTCTGCCAACTATTTCTTTATTCCAAATATCCTTCCCTCTCAATATTATAGAGACAGTTGAAAGAAAAGAGCCATAAAGCATGGGTTCTAATCTTGGATTCATTACTCACCCTGGCCCTATCCCCTCTAATAGTCATACTCCCTAGATATTTCCAAGGGCTAAAGTATTAAAGACATGCATGTAAAATATATAATAAGTCTTAAAAAATTAAATACATGTTATCTTTTAATATGTAACTCTTACACTGAAGCAACATCCAGGGTGCCATTAAGCAATGAATATAGTTTGAAGGAATTGTCAGGAACAGCAAATTTGTTGACTGCAAGTGACTCAGAGCATGCCCAGAAACCAGTGTCCCCTCCTGGAGAAGCATGTACCTTTGAAAAGCACACTAGACAAAAATTGGGTAAGAGAAAATAATTTGGAAACTTTAGTTCCTCTAAGTCCTATAGAAGGGCTGATAGGTATGACCTAGGTATGTGGAGAGGACTTTGAATGGGCCTGGATTTAAGCTGGGCTAAGCTGAGACTGAAGTTAGCACTGGACCTTTGGGCAAATCCTGTAAATTCTCTGAGCTCCTGAATGCTAATATGTAAACTGAAGATAAGGAAACATCACTCGTATATTGTTTGAAAACATTAAATTGAATTTAAAACAGGTGACACATACAAGTTGTCCAATAAATCCACTGTGATAATAGCAACCACATTTTATTGGTGTTGTGTGCCCAGGCCTTTACTCAATGCCAAAAACGTAATGTGCACTCCATATATATTTTATAAATGATGAAAATTGGCAAGTTAAACCTGGTAATGGGAAAATCTAGAAACTGAAATTGAATCAGCCATCTGTAGTTAGAGTCTTAGTCTTCTGAACCAATAGTTAATGGAGCAAAATATCACAGTATGCAAAAGGACAGGTAATCATTTGATGGGAGGAGATTGTGTTATCTCACAAAATGGGAACTAATACTCTACACCCCACCAACCTTGCTCACCTGCCCTTCTCCAACTCAGAACTCAAGAGAAAGGAGATTGACGTGAACATGTACAGCCCACAAGAAAGAAAGGACTGTTTGTACCAAGAGGTCAGCATGCCCCAGGATGATGACTACCTTTGTAAGTGGCCCTCACTAAGAAGCAAGTTATGCTACAATAATTTCATCTAGTCCTTTCGTCAAATCATTCCCTTCCTCTAGTGACCTGGAGTACAGGGTTGAGTCTCAGTGATGTCAGTGCTGGACTCGCTCTGAAGCTCTTTCTGCCCAGGAACATGCACTATACCTTCCCTAATCCACTACTCTCGCCTCCAGATTGTGAGAAGTGTCACAACTTCTTCACAGACAACTGTGCTATGCATGGGCTCCCTACATTTGTAAAGGACAGAGTAGTGGACAAGGGGCATCCCCACCGCTCAGCCCTCACCCTGCCTCCTGGGTTGAGAATCGGGCCATCGTGCATCCCTGAGGCTGGGCTTGGAGTGTGGAATGAGGCAGCTGACTTGCCAGTGGGTCTACACTTTGGCCCTTATGAAGGACACATCACAGAAGATGAAGAGGCAGCCCAGAGCAGATACTCCTGGCTGGTGAGAACTATCTACCTCCCCCACTGTCCTCTGTCTTCCCACATTCCTTCTGAGGCCTGGAGGGACCTCACCTCCTACATGCTAGACATGGAGGGACAACATGCTTGGCTCTGTGTACGGACTGGACTTGACGTGAACACAGATCTCCTGTTTAAGGAGCAGAAGGTAAGCAGGAGCAAAGTGCTGCAGACACAAAAGAATGGCTCCTCCCTTGTGGGGCTCCTGCTCTGACCGGACAGGTAGACTCAGATGTGTAGACGAGTAAGACAAATAGCATGTGGTCACAGTTGGCATTTGCATTCCCATGCAGGCTGGGAGAGCTTGGGTGACAGTAAAGTAAAATAATTCTTCTGACTACTACCTCCCCACACAAAAAAAATAAAAGGTCTTTAACTTCTTTTCTGAAACTCAGATCACCAAAGGGAGAAACTGCTATGAGTGTGTGGATGGAAAGGACAGATCCTGGGCCAACTGGATGAGTTGAGGTCACCAGGTCTCTGGGTGCCAGAAGGGCACTCATCCCCCACAAACCCATATATAAATTTCTCTCTCGTCATGCCTCCCTCAGGGGACTCCCTTAATCCTTTTTTCTTCTTTTTCTCCATACAGTGTTCTTTCATTTCAGGGCACATTTAGGAAAAAAGTATAGCATGTGTCCTCAAAATATAAAGCTCTCTGCTAGACACAATGTACACAGTGGAAAGGACCTTGAAGAGCCTAGATTTATCAGGGACATTGGATTACACCTTAATTTATTAAACAAATATTAATTAAGCACTATATTCCAGTTTGGGTGAAGGAATACATTAGTCAAACAGATCACACAACCCATGTCCTTATGGAGGACTTCTCACAGACAGACATGAAACAAGTGCTTTTAGAAACATTTAACTATAATTTCCAAGAAGTGCAGTGTCAAGATACCACAAACCAAGGGTGGCCTGAACCTGTGAGGGCAGCAAACCATCCCATCCTCATTTCTAACTAGAGCTGGGCTCTGAGGCCTGCAGGGGAATGGTCATGGGCCCCTTTCCTGAGAGGGGCTCTCTTTTATCAGGGTTAACAGAATGTGAATCAACTACTGTTGTTCTGTTTTATTTTACTAAGAAAAGAAGACCCCCAATTTTCTATGGTAACCTTGGGGAGGCAAGTGAATGGTACCCTAAATAAAGTGTACAGGGGAGGGGGTTAGAGAAAGGCCTGTCAAAAGAAAACACATGTGGGCTGAATACTGGAAAATTAGTGAGCTAACTGAGAAGGACAGGAGAGGAAAAAAAGCTTGGAGAAGCCAGAGAGCACTGGATATTATGGCTAGTCAGCGTGGAGGTTAAGTCTAGAACTGGATTTTAGAAAATAGTATTAGGCAGGATGAACACTGCAAGCAGGACTTGGAGGTGGGAATTCACATGACATGCTGACAGACGCTCAGACACTGAACAAAGGTTCTCCGGGAGCATGAGGGGCAGTGGGCAACAGCAGAGCCTGAGGGCCTTAAGAATCAGTGAGGAGCTGGACATGGATGTAACAAGTACTGGGAACTCATCACTGTGGTTTTCTTTCCCTTCCTCTGCCCCAATCCATTATGTGAACTGTGCCCGGGATAATGAGGAGCAGAACCTGGTGGCCTTTCAATACCAAAGGCAGATTTTCTACTGAACGTGCCGGGTCATCAAGCCAGGCTGTGAGCTGCTGGTCTGGTTCGGGGACGAGTATGGCCAGGAGCTGGGCAGCAAGTGGGGCAGCAAGTGGAAGAGAGAGCTCGCAGCCGGGAGAGGTGGGCACCACTGTTCTTCAAAACAGAAAGAAAAGAGAGAATTCTCCATAGAAATACTTATGATCCAACTCTTAAGTACAGTAAAATCCACTCTAAGGTCTGTAAAGTTTCAAATCAGATGCTTCAGAAATTCACAATTCATTCATATGCCTTTGACTCTGAGGCAAAATTTTTATATTTATTTTAAAAATATTTAATACACAAAATATACAACCACATATAGTGTTGAAAGGCTAAGAGGCAAGAAAGAAGTTTTCAAGCACTAATCGCCTCTCTCACCAAAGCAGTTTTTCTGACACTTTTATAGGTGTTTCTTCTTAATTTTCTTCCATATTTCTAAACAAAACATTTTTGTTTACAGGCATTCATTATTTTTTAAAGATTTTTCCCTGGCTGGTGTGGCTCGGAGGATTGAGTGCCAGCCTGTGAACCAAAGTGCTGCCAGTTTGATTCCCAGTTGGGGCACATGCCTGGGTTTTGGGCCAGGTTCCCAGTAGGGGGCACGTGAGAGGCAACAACACAGTGATATTTCTCTCCCTCTCCCTCCCTCCCTTCCCCCTTTTCTGAAAATAAATCCATAAATCAAATATTTTTAACCAAGATTTTATTTGTTTTTACAGAGAGTGGAAAGGAGGGAGAAAAAAAAAACAATGCAAGGGAAACATTAATCAGTTGTCTATAGCACGCCCCTAAGTGGCCCACAACCCTGGCATGTGCCCTGTCTGGGAATCAAACTTGTAACCTTTCAGTTTTCAGACAACACCCAACCTACCGAGCCACACCATTCAGGCAGGGCACATTCATACGTCACTTCAGTGAATTGTCATGTGAGATCCTACTCTGCAGCACAGGGTCCTGGGACCTGGAAATACAGCTTTATATGAGGATGAGAATCACTGCTCTTGAGGAGCTGACGGGTGAAGGAGGGAAACCCAGGCCCACATGCTTGCATGTGCATAACACTACACAGCGGTTAGTGCTTTGGAGAAAACTAGTTCAGGACAAGTGCCCAGGGATCATTGTGAGGGGAGACGCAGTGTGGCAGGTGGTCCGGGAAGGGCTCCTCAGGAGATGACATTTACAAAAATACCTGCAGACAGAGGATCCCAGGCAGAGGGAGCAGCTAGTGCAGGGAAGAAAAGAGGTGTGGCATTGAATTGGCTGAGCGTCACTGAGGTCTCGTCTCAGCATAGAGGGTAAGAACAGAGATCAGATAGATGCTTAGCAGCCTGGAAATGCAGTGCCGATGACCCAAGTTGAGACACTGGGGACTTTGATGAGTGAAAGTGTGTTCTCTGTTCTGATTATGCTTTGTTAATTTTTAGAAAATAAACTCCAGTGGGGAATCCCTTCAGAAATGACTTCATCTGCAAATGGAGAGCATGGTGGTTTGGCCAGAGAGGAACAGGAGTCAGTTGTGTAAGAAGTGTGGTTGGAGAAATATTTTGAAACAGGATTTCTCAGTGTATTTGAAAAGGGCTAACACTGAATGAAATGAAGCGTAAATATTTGGTGTGAGGCTTGAGGAAGGACATTTTTTTAAAGATTTTATTTATTTTTAAAGGGGAAGAGAGAGAAAGAGAGAAGCATCAATGTGTGGTTGCCTCTCACAGGCCCCTTACTGGGGATCTGGCCCACACCCAGGCATGTGCCCTGACTGGGAATTGAACCTACAACTCCTTGCTTAGCAGGCTGGCACTCAATCCACTGAGCCACACAAGCAAGGGCAGGAAAGACATTTTATTTTACAGTTTTGGAAAACAGAGAAGCAGTTCCTAGTTGGGGCCTGTGGTTTTCCTCTTTAACATGATTTAGAAAACACCTGTGTAAGGGAAAGGTCAATGCAGTTCCATCCACACAGGAAGTCAAATGGTCTCTCATGCTCCTCAAAAGTCCCTAGTCTCGGCAATGTTGGAAAAGACCCTTGATGTGGGCTTTCTGGATTTCTGAAGAAGATGCACTGCATAAAAATAAAAAGGAAAATAGATGGTAAGTCGACAGTTTGTGGGAGACGGAGCTTGCATTGTCACCACAGTAAGAATGAATCATGGGACAGGTCTTACCAGGAGACTAATCATAGGGCCTGGGCATTTTTGTCAATATCTGCCCTGACTAAACCTTCTCTTTCAGAGGAACCAAAGCCAGAGATTCACCCATGTCCCTCCTGCTCTCTGGCCTTCTCCAGTCAGAAGTTCCTCAGCCAACATGTGAAACTCAATCATCCCTCTCAGATTCTTCCAGGAACATCTGCAAGAAAACACCTCCAAGCAGAGGAACCCTGCCCAGAGGATTAGAATCAGCAGCAACGTAGTACACACAGCTGGAATGATAAAGCTGAAGGTCAAGAAGTCAAAGAGAGGTCCAAACCTTTGCTTAAAAGGATCAGTCAAAGGAGAATCTTAAGACCCTTTCTCCAAACTTTCAAAGAACAAATGAGGAACTCTAGTGAGCATGAGAGAATGATGGAGGAAGAGCCCAGCAGAGGCCAGAAAGAGAGTCCAGAGGACACAGGCAAGGTATTTGTGAAAGTTGGAATGTCAAAAATTGTAACAATCCAGCACAGAGGGTGTTGGCAAGGCTTTAATGATGGGTCACATCTCATCACACACCAGAGAACACACTCTGGGGAGAAGCCCTATGTTTGCAGGGAGTGTGGGCCAGGCTTTACATGGAAGTCAGTTGTCATCACACACCAGAGGACACACTCAGGGGAGAAGCCCTGTTTGCAGAGAGTGTGGGCAAGGCTTTACACAGAAGTCACATCTTATCACACACCAGAGGACACACTCCGGGGAGAAGCCCTATGTTGGCAGGTGAAGTGAATGAATCATTATCATTAAATCACATGTCAATAGCCCTAAGAAGTCTATGGAACCTGACTCTCCCCAAGAGTAATTAGTACAGAAGTAACTGGTTAAACAAACCCTGCAGTTTCATGACAAGAGATGAGATGAACAAACAGTTCCATGAGTAATATGGGGATATCAGCACCAATCTCTTTCATGGTTTTTTGATGTCCTTTTCTAAAGAGTTTTGTATCCATACAAATATGAACCCACATCCCTCATTCACCCATCACTGAAAGCAGAGTGTTCCTTAAGAGCCACAAAGAACTCATACTCTGAGCCACAGAAATTCATCCCCTACAAGTGGGTAAGTCGAGTCAGTCTACTTTAATTACTGCCCAGAGAGAGGGATTTGAGACAGACTCACCAGAGAATTCCCCTGGACTCCTGGGACATGGGGCCTTTTCTCATAATAGGCTCCCTACCCTCATCCCTTGGCTTTTTCTTGGCTCTTCTCCTAGTTTCCTACAACCTCTGGAGCCTCCGAGGTGAACGACAGGAATATATGCTTGTGCACGGATGGGAACCTGGCTCAAGTCTGGGCACCTGGTCTTCCTCACTCTCCCTTCAGAATCAGCTTTCCTGGTGCACGGCATACAGATTCCACATCAGTCCATAGTGGGTGTGAGTCTCAGCTGTGTCTCCTCCAGCTGTGTGACCTAAGGCAAGATTCTCAACTTCTCTCTGCCTGATTCCTAGTGTATACACTGGAAATGGGAACTCCAGCCTTTCGGTTTGACATTTGAATTTGAGTCAGCACAGACAATGTGGCAAGTGGATCACTGAGATCACAAGTCCTGCTAAACAGCCTTCAGTGCCCATGTCTTCCTGGTCTGGAGTGCTGGACAAAGAAGATAAGGACAGGGTAGGGGTCTAGAGCCAAACTCAGAATTTGAGCAGACCCCACTGCCTTCCCCACATAGACTCAACTTCCCTGAGAAGAAGGCCTAAGGTGGGGGGTGTGCTTCCCTCCAGGTCACCATCCTCCCACTGGCCCTGCACACCCTCAGAGCCTCCTCAGCACAGGCAGATGGTACTGAGAGTGACCTGTGAAAGAAGACCCTCACCCACCCCTTGCTGAGAACTGACACTGGGAACAGCACCTGCCTGCACTGGTGTGTTAGGATAGATGGTAAACCAACTGAGGGTGAGGAAGACATGTCTCACCCAGTAACAGCAGTCCTGAGCCTGGTCTAGTTCTATTGCCAGATGTTCCAACATCACGAGGAACACCATGCTAACACATTGAAATTCTAGGTATCATTTCCAGTATCTGGCAAAGAATGGCTTTCAAAGTGTATTCATCCCAAGGCCTAGAAGATGGGAGGGGGTTCTCAGCACTCAAGGAAAGGACCCATAAAATAAATTTAGCTAATTGCTTTCCTCTGGCCACTATCTCTTTTATGAGATGGTCTCTAGTGCTTATAGAAAGAACCCATAGGTAACTGGGTAACTGCCTCAACTTTAACTGTCTCCTGTCTCATATCTGTTTTACAAGATGACCAAATGGAGTCTGAAGCGAGATAAGGATTCAGGCTAATGACCCCCCACACATACCTATGTTTGGGTAGTCATGTCTCCCGTGGAAGCTGGCACCACTTTTACCCACAATCAATATGTAAATTCTTCACCCCCATACCACCAACTATGTAAGTCCTCAGGACAAAGGACCTGGTGCTCTTGCCACCCAAGTTCTTCCCTTTCACCCCCACCTCAGCAAGACCTGTCCTCTTCCATGAGAACGTATCGCTAATAAACCCTGCGTGCCTGCTAATACACTTGCTGATCTGTAATGCTTTACTGCATTGGCAAAAAGAGCCGAGTTTCTCCTCTGACAGGTGCACCCAGTCTGCATATGGCATTCATTAAGCCCACAACACAGCAGCTTCTGTAATGCACTTTCCTTGTACCTGGGCCCCAGAGAGTGTAATACACTCCTGACACCATCTCGAAATTATTACTTATTGTATCTTTAAACTTGTTTGTGAAGTCTGATGGAATAGTAGACATGCACAGTGTTGGTCATTCCTGGCCACCCACTCACAGATCATGTCCACAATGGCCCAGGAGCACAAAATTCCCTTGGACCCAGTGGGTGGGAGTTCAGCAAGACTCAGGGTGAGAACAGGGTAAACATCTACATCTGAATAAGCATGAGGAAGGGTGCCAACAGCTCCCAGAGGTTATACTTTTCTTAGAGCCAGAGCTGAGTTCAATACAGAGAGATGGTGAACAATTAGTGAGGACCCCATACCTTCTGCATGAGGGAGACCTAAGCATGACCCACCCTGTTCCTGCTGGAGTGGGTTCACCAAAGGGGGACACCCACCCCCATGACCTGGAACAGTGACCTTTCTGTCCTCCCAGTGCCAGGCTTGTGAAGAGTGTCTACATAAACTACATGGATTTCAATAATAAATACCCACTATTATTTCTTTCTAATGCTTTTTTTAAAGGAAGATGTGTGTCTTTCTTGGGTTTTGTTTCCCTTCCCTGTTTCTCGCCCCGCCATCACAGCCCAGAAAGAACACCATAAACTCAATATTCTGTGACTTTTCAGCCTGGGGCATGGAAGAGGGGCAGAGTCCTGGTATAATGCTGGCAGAGCGGCTGGCACTGAAATATAGTGGGGAGGGGAACCCACAGACTGCCAAATAATGGTCACAACCACCCCACCAGGACAGACCCTGGAGCTCTCCCAGGAGGCTTAGCAATTCAAGATGAGTAGAGAGGTCTGTTCCCTCTCCCCTTCAGCAGCAAACATTCATAGTGTAGCTGCCAGCCTCCCAGGTGTCCTCCAAATCCACATGCTGTCACCCCTGTCCTTGTACACTCCTTCACACAACCGAACTGGTCTGTGTTGTGAAAATGATGTGCGGCTCTCAAAGCTAAGTCATAAATAGGCTGTTTTGTTTCAGCCTTGCTTGCATAGTTCACACCATCTCAGACCACCTTGTGCAGGGAGCTGAGTGTTTATGCACCCCTCCTGCCCACCCATCAGTGCCTGGCAGCCACCATCCTTGTTTTAAAGGAGTGACTGTAACCTGACATCTGCTGTATTCTGTGTCTTTTGTTCTTGACAGGCAGCTGAAGTCACCGTCCTGTCCCTGTAACACCTGGTGAGCTTCCGAGGCCCACTCCAGCTGCATCTGCCTGCTTCCCAACTCCTCCACGTGACACTGTGATGGACATGGATGGGGTGGGTCAATAGTCCTTGGGCAGAAACAACATTAGTTGCTGAGATGACAGGACGGCATGGCCACCTGCCTCCATCACACACTTGACTCTGTGACTACAGTGGCCACCGCAGCCATGGCCAGCCCCACCTGGTTTATGTTCTGATTGTCTGCCACCCAAGTAAGGAAGCTGTGGGCTGGCTTGGGGAAAATAGCTGGGCAGGTGAGGGGGCCCCTGGCCACAATGGTCAGCCACAAACACAGAAGAACTCACTGCCCTCCACAGTTGGGGTCATGTAGGCCCTTCTAAAATTTGCAGATTGTCTTGACACCCAGACCTGACCTGTCTGTCCTTGGTCTGGCCCCAGGTCTGGCCATGGTCCTAATTGCCCTGGACAGTGTCTGACAAGCCTCTGAGAGCCACCCTTGGGGAAGTATGTTACCCACAGATGCTGTCTTCAAAGATCAAACTTCTTAAAAGTTACTTTAAAAAGCTTTCTTAAAAATTATTTTTTTAAAGTAAGAGACAGTTAATCTCATCACCTGGAGAAAACTGTAACATTTTGAAATTTGCACTTTAAGATCTTCTTTTGCAGACTCATGCTTGATGGGAACATTATTTTTTTTCTGACGATATTCAGTTATTGTTTTAAAAAAGTGAATCTGGGAAATACAGAAAATAAAAGCACCCATTATTCCATGATCCAGAAGGCACACCAGTGAACACAGCAAGTCCGAGCTCTCTGTTCACTGCACACACGGGCACACCCGCAGCTTTCCTTCACAAACGGCACAGAGTCCCGTCTGGCTTCCTCAGCAGCCTCTTCCCCTTCCGCATGCCTTGAACATCTTCCTCCAGTTTCCACAGTCACACTGGGTCCCACACCGTGGGCCTCACCAACCCCCCTTGTTGGACAAGAATGGTGTGTCCAGGGAGAGTCTGTGTAGCACATGTCAGCCTCGTCCTGGCACAGACGTGAATGCGCAGTGTGTGCAGTGCACTCAGGGCCAGGAAAGCTCTCCAGTGTCCTGCATTTAAGGGGAGAGCACACTCCACCTTCAGGCCTCGCAGGATGTCAATGTCCTCCTCTCAGCCTTCTTGTCCTGAGGAAGGTGTTTCAAAATCCTTGAGGCCATGGGGGGGGGGGGCTCTGCTTTCTGGGGAGCAGAGGTGAAACACGACACTGAGTGGTGGCTCTCAGGCGGGACCGTGAGCATTGTCCTCTGTGCCCTAGCCTACTTCTCTTTGGTTTTGCAGCTTTTTTTCCCAGGTGATGCCTTCTAATGAGGGCCCCCAAGATGCATCAGACACTGGTTGGTAATGGAAGGTCAGGATGCAGCAAACTCAAGCCCTTCCCACAGGTCAGCGTGGTGGTGACAGCCGCTGGGCTTACTGGACAGTTGGCTTGTGCTGTGGTCTCTCTCCTGTTGTCCTTTTAGGAAGCTCTCTCTGGGCACCAGATGGACTACTGATGTCCCCCAATGCCCCCCTTGATCTCAAGAGGCAAAGGAGAGACGGGGCTATCCCTCCCATCTACTTCCCAGACAATGACTAACACTCATTCCCAAAAATGTAGGTCAGAAGCAGCAAAGGGAAAACTCTAGTCTCATTCAAGGAGGCCGGCTCAGTGGATTTAGACCTGATGGGTTCTGTTCTTTGCAGGTTCTGTTCCTGTGTGATCTTCAGATCAAATGGAACAAGGACAAGAAAGTCCGGGTTTCGTACAGCACCGTTGGCCCAGGTGCTGACCCACCTCTTTTCTTTTTCTTTATCCTGACCCAAGGACATTTTTGTCTTTGCTTTTAGAGAGAGGGGAGGGGGGGAGAGAGAGAGAGAAACATCGATGTGATGATTGTTTGTCTCCCATACACGTCCCAACCAGGTATTGAACCCTCAACCTAGGTACGTGCCCTGACTGGAATGGAACCCTCAACCTTCAGTTACAGGATGATGCTCCAACCAACTGAGCATCTGGCCAAGGCTGACAAACCTCCTTTTGGTGTTTGTTGTAAGAAGGGAAAGTCAGTGGCTGCAGGTGACAACCCTGGATGGGGAGAAGCAATTCACGCTGTTGCGAGTGTCTCTTGTGTGGCTTCAGGAGGTTCTAGAACCAGGGGTGACTGCCCCACTTTCCAGATATTTCAAACAGCCACTTGTGAAGTTATTCATGACACATTTGTAAGCCCCTTTCACATTCCAGAGGCTGCACATTAAGGCTAAGAGGATGGAGGTGGGCAGGGCTGGGCGTGGATCTGAGCTGTGTGCTCATGGACAAGCTCTGATAGACTGATCTCTGGTCCCCCTCACCTGACTGTGGCAGCCACTGCTGTTTTCTCCCCCTTTTCCTTCCTTTTCTGTCATGGTGGTTTTGCCCCCCCCCCCCCCCCCCCCAGCAAACCCCTGCTCACCAGCCAGCACCAACCATCTCCTGATGACCACATAAGGGGCATAGCCACCTCAGGTTCATTCATGGACCAAACTCCAAAGTCTTGGTTTAAACGATCAGGATTCACTCCCTCCACCCAGCTCTCCCCTCTGACTTGTGAGGCCAGTGTTCAGACAGGACTCCCCTGACATTGTCAGGGAAAAAGGGACGAGGACCTGGGAACAGTGGGACAGGTGGAGGAATGAGACCTGGGACGGCCACATGCCCTTCCCTCAGGTCACTGACAGTTTCATGTTAATGGAGGACAGTGTTCCCACAGCTACAGCCGTGTCACAGGAAGCCCTGAATCTTTCCAAATGAGTGAACAAATAACACTGAAATTGCTACAGGAATGTGGTGGACTATACTGCTGTATCAGTTCACAGGCCGTGTTATCATCTGCACGGTGAGTGGACTAAAACGGGAGCGCGTCGCACTTTAGACTTCTGTGCTACTTTTGTTACCATGCTGGTTGTTAGCTGTTGGGATATCAACTCCCCTCCGAGTTTCCCTGCAGGCACCACCTGGATGCAAGTCACAGCAATGGACACAGCTGACGACGAGAACACCTACAACACAGCCTCGGCTCACGTCACAGTGCCTCAGCACAGCACGCTCACCATCAACCAGCACGGGCATCATCGCTGTGCTCACTTCAGGGCCGGACGAATGGGGTGGGGGGCAGGAGGGACCACTAGGTGGTATGGTCCATGTATATTTGTCCCAGATGGTGGGCACAGACAGGCCAATCAGAGCAGACATCAGCCAATCAAAGCAGACTCCAACCAATCAGAGCAGACTCTTAATTAGAACATGCACCAACCAATTAGGAAGGGTACTTGCTGCAGACTGGGTCCCGCTGGTGCCCACAGGCTGACTTTGAGCCCTGAGCAGAGTAAGCCCTACAGAATCGCCAGAGTACATCAGAAATGTGCCCAACAAGACTGCCTTGTACATAGCAGGATGAAATGGCCTCTCACAAAATTAGACCACATTCTCTACTGAAAATAGAAAACACTCCCAGCATCACACGCCACCATAAGTGTGGAACACATAACTAAAGGGGTCCTAGACCCATTATCTGGTTCTGGGACTGGGAATACATGGATCAGATCCCAATTCAGGTAGAGTCTCCTCAGGTCAGTTCTAGGAGGGGATGGTCTGAAAACACCAAACTTTGCCTGTTTGTGGGGTTGGTGGCTGAGGCAGAAACTGCGCTACCTGTCAGCCTTGCCTTGAATACCTCCCAGGACCCGACCCAGAAGCTGGTCGTTTAACAGAGAGGATGGGCTTTCTAGGTGGGTGCCTCAGGGGCTCCTCATCTGCTCTCTGGGTGGCCCTGGATGGATGAGCCCAACCTGCCTCTGACCCCCAGAGCGGAGCACTGCGTGTCTGTCTGCAGAGCGTGCCCATGTGCAGCCTGACGGTTCAAGGCGATGGCCTCCAGGGTGACGAGTTAAATTCTGCAGTGACAGCTGGATTCACACTTACTGACAATAACAGCCACTCTCCTGTCTCCAGCCTGATCATGTCCAGCAGGGGCCAGTGCATGTCCCGTGAACTGAGTTCGCTGGTGTCTCGTGCCTCACTGTGTTGGGCCGCAGTGTCACTCAGGCCTGTGGTCCTCAGCAAGATGGCTTATTAGAACCCTCTGGGCCTTGCTGGGACACACCAACCAACCCTCTGTCCCAGGGCAAGGGAAGCCATTTCTGGCCTGGGCAGTGACTCGAATGGGGAGACAAGTGAAGCAGGCAGAGTCCACAACAAAGTCTGGATGCGGCTGCTCTGGGGTCAGGGGAGGGGCTCTGACTCCAACCACGAATTCCCATCACAGTGGCATTGGGGATGGTCATAGGCATCTTTCCTGTGATGGTCCAGCTACCGTGGCCTGCGGGCCTCCCTGTGGTCGGTGCTTGTCCAGACGGCAGCCTGACCAGCCAAGTTCTCAGGTTTCTGCTCAGGGCCTTGGCTGACAAAGAAGAACCATCAGTTCTAGGTAACTGAGCAGCGTGTATTCCGTGTTTTACCTGCATGGTCTCAAATCTGTGAGGCAGAAACGCCTTCAGCCACATGCCTGGAAATGTCAGCAAGATGGTTCAAGAGCATGACTAGACCATGGCTCCATCACACAGTCCAGGCCCAGAGGCCCGGCTGCCAGGCTCCCCAGCAGCAGCACCAGGCACACAGCTTCAGCTGTCTTTCTGCTCTGTCTTCCTGGGCCTGTGTTTTGTCCTCCTGGTAAGGAGGGAGTCTTGCACTTCCAGTGTCACACTCATCCGGTCCCAGAGACCGGGAGGGAGGAGTGCAGAAGCCAGTTTCTTTTGAACTGGGAGGCCACTACTGCAGGCTTGTTACACTTGGGAAGCCCTCCCCTCTCTGGAGGAAGCCCCCATTTGTGTCCTTTGATCCCAAGACAGAGATGCCAGGACACAGACAGAGAATGCCAGGGGTTTGTGCCCTTGTCCCAGTGACAGAAATGTGAAGGCGCGTCTGGACCCTACTCTCTCGTCTAAGTGGTCCCGAGCAGTAAACCCAGCACTACCCCCAAGGTGACGATCGGATGTCGGGGTCTCACCTGGGGCTGTTGGGCATTCTAGCTGGGCTCTACTTAAGACTGCACAGGCCTGACGCAGGACGGAGAAATTTGCTCTCCTCGGAAACACAGTCAGAGGGATTGACAGGTGGTGGTGTGGGCGTGACTGGCAGCAGGAGACATTCCAGGCTTGACTTCTGCCTCTATTCCCAGCCCTGCAGGGCTGAGGGGCACAGTCAGGGCCTGGGGGTCTGCAATCTTGGCTGCTGGCGCCTCCTCCTCCTGCCAGCAAAGCACCTAGTATCAGGGCTGCGAGGTGTTCAGCTCCTGCAGGAAGGATCGGTGCTCCTTGTCTGACTGGACTCTGGGACTTGGAGTGGGATGAAGCTGTCAGTGAGGAGCCTGTGAGGAGTCACCCAGCCCCTGACCCCTGGCTCCCAGCCTTGTCCCTGCCAACACCCCTGATTGTAGTTTGTCTCCACCAAGCATCTCGCTTGGGTATCTTGGTATTTGGTTTCTTCTTTGTAAGTGTCATTTGTATAACTCTAAATGCCCATGGTTACAGCTTTGGACTGGAAAGAGCAAACGTAAAATAATGCAAATAAAATAAATTAACCATATTTTGCTAGAAAGCAAGTTCCAACAGATTTCCATTGAATGAAATTATATAAGGTATGTTACTTGCTCCCAATGCTACTAATTTAGAAATCAGGAACAGAAGGTAACTAGAAAGTCTTTTTATTTATACGTTATAAAATATACTTCTAAATACCCCCCAAAACAAATCACATTTGGAATTAGAAATAACTTCAACTGGGGAAAAAAAAAAAAAAGCCCTGGCTGGTGTAGCTCAGTGGATTGAGCGTGGGCTGCAAACCAGGCATCGCAGGTTTGATTCCCAGTCAGGGCACATGCCTAGGTTGCGGGCCATGTCCCCCAGCAACTGCACACTGATATTTATTTCTTGCTCTCTCTCTCTCTCTCTCTCTCTCTCTCTCTCTCCCCTCTCTAAAAATAAATAAATAAAATAAAAAAAATAACTTCAACTGAGTGATAATAAAAGTACTGCATAGCAAAGCCAGATCATTCAGGTTCCACAAACTATCAAGGTCAGTAGTTCTCAAGCACAAGTGATTTTGCCCCCAGGAGGGCATTAGGTAAAGCAGGGACACATTTTAGATTGTCATGAGGGCTGAGGTGAGGGAGGGTGTTACTGGCCAGCAGTGAATAGAGGTAAGGGATGCTAATAATCACCTACAATGCAGAAAAATCTCCCAGGAGAAAAAAATTTGTGGCCCAAAAGGTCCACAGTACTGTTACTGGGAAGACCCAAGTAAGGGGAGTTAGGGGAATTCCCTTCCTCTGTTCTTGTCCTGCTCAAAAGAATGGATTCAGGCAAGGGACAAGAAGCACAGTGAAAGTGAGGGAGCAAGTTTATTTGTGAAATGCACTTGACAGGAACTTACAAGCTTGCACCCAGCTTGTCTCAGTGCCCCACCTGCTGGGGTTTCAGGGCTTTCAAGCTTTCAGCAAGACCCCAGGCTTCCCCCCTCTGCAGCCCTTCTCCCAGCCCTTCTCCCAACCTTGGGATTAACTGTACAGTTTCAAAGGCTTCCTTTCCCAGATAGAGAAAACAATACACAGAATTTCAAAGGGTCCCCTCCAGGTGCTGCTGCACTCATCCTGGTCTCTCTTGTGACATTTGACCTCTGAAACTCTTCCCTGACCTGAATCAGGACTGCTGAATTACTGGGTGGGATGTGCCCCCTTCTCCCCTCCCCACCTTGGTTTGCTACCTCTGCTGCTTAGCAGTGCTGAGAATGAGAAGCCCTGCTCTGCGTGGAACTCAATGAAGAGTCCGCCAGAATAAAAGCCACACATCACTTTGCTCCCTAGATCTGAAACAGTGCCTCTCTCTTTGCACAGACAGCACACAAACTGAAACCTAAAGAACAACAACAACAACAAAAGCTCACCATCTTGCAAAGAAGGCTGAGAAGACACCATCAAAAAGTCAGAAGGCAAAAAAGGTCTTACACCTTAGGAGACGGAACCACACTGTGATACACCACAGCACACATCTGAGGGTCACTGCTTCTTCTCATTGCCCATACATCACTCTTCAATAGCTGTTCTACAGTGTAACTATAATCAATAATCTTAGTCTTTTAATTCCCAGAATTCGCGATCTAAAATTTCCCTTTTGAAATGTGGACATTTGCCATATTATAAGTTCCTTAGATTACCTACATGGGACACATTTTCACTTACAAGATACTTCTGATTTCCAAGTAGCAGAACACCATGCATCTAGGCCCTAACTCATTTAAAATGCTAAGGATGGGCAAGAATAGTATGGGGAATGTAGAAGCTAAAGAACCTATGACACATGGACATGAACTAAAGGGGGGGAATGTGTGTGGGAGGGGTGAGCAGGGTGGAAGGGAGTGAAGGGGGAAAATGGGACAACTGTAATAGCATAATCAATAAAATAAAAAAATTTTAAAAATGCTAAGGATGCTGTTACTACCTTATTCAGTCACTGATGAACTTATAACTACAAAAAGAAGTTTTCTAATTCTTTACATTGGTCTTGTTTCTTCATGTTTTCTTCCAAGCTTTAGCTATTTTTAAGTTATATATAACTAAAATAATGTGATAATTATTATCACATGATAGCTTACTTACCTTAAAACTCATTAGAATAAACTTTTACATTATTACAAATAATAGAATTCAATAATATGTGAAATTACATGCATAATTAAATATCCTTTATATACAAAAGAGTAAGTTAAAGATATAATTTTTTTTAAAGACCCAATAGCAACAAAACAGGTAAAATGCCTGGGAGTAAACCTAACAAGAATGTACAAGATCTGTATGAACCAGTTCATAACATGCTACCCAATAAAAGACACCTGAACAACACTGACTGCGGTACCTCAGTGGCTTGGGTGCCGTGCTGCAGATCTAAAGTTCACTGGCTTGATTACCAATCCTGGCATGTGCCTGAGTTGAGGGCTTGGTCCCCAGTTGGGGGCATGTGAGATGCAACTAATAGATGCATCCCCCCTCTAAAGTAAATAAAATCTTTTTCCCCCCAAAAAAAGACACTTGAACAACAGGAAAGTAACAGCATGTTCTTAGAAAAATATATAATGATCTCAATTTCCCACAGTTACCTATAAATGTAATCTGATCTAGATTAAAATATCAGCAAAAATTTTTTTTATGCCTCACCTGAGGACATGCTTATTGATTTCAGAGGGAAGGGAAGGGAGGAAGAGAGAGAGGGAGAGAAACATCCATGTGAGAGAGAAACATCAAAGGGTTGCCTCCCCACTGAGGACCAAACCCGCAACCTCGGCCTGTGCCCTGACTAGAGCTTGAACGACGACATTTCGGTTTATGGAATTGTTATGGGAGAAACTCAGTTCTCCTTGCAAACACAGTAAAGAATTACAGATCAAATGCACTTCCGGCCAAGATGGAGGCGTAGGTGGACACACTGTGCCTCCTCACACAACCAAAATTAAGGACAACAAAAATTTAGAAACAAAAAAACGACCAGAACAGACAGAAAACTGAACTGTACGGAAGTCTGACAACCATTCATCCAGACCAGTAAGAGGGGCGGAGTTGGCGGCCTGCAGAGAGGGGTCATGACAGGAAAATGCGCTGGCTGGCAGACCGAGGCACAGAGGTGGCAGCTAGCAGTCCCCGGGCGTGGGGAGGCAATGGGCAGACCCAGTGAGGTGCACAAGGCAGCTGGCTGTCCACAGTCACACATTTGCGCGCAGATAAACCAGGTGAAAAACGGGCAGCGAGACAGACCACACAACCCAGGACCCCAGTGATGGGAAATAAAGCCTAACAGCACCAATTGAAAACACCTGTGGAGGCTGAGGCACAGGGAGAGACTCCCAGCCTCATAGGAGAGTTCGTTGGAGAGACCCATGGGGTCCTAGAACATGCACAAGCCCACCCACCTGGGAACCAGCACTACAAGGACCCAATTTGCTAGTGGGAAGCATCAGAGGGGACTGAAATCTGACAGAGAGCAGAGCAAGCACCATTATCCCCTCTCTGAGCCCACCCCACATACAACGTCACAACCCAGCGATTGGGTTGCCCCTCCCAGATGAACACTTAAGGCTCCGCCCCTCATACATAACAGGAGCGACCAGACCAAAAAAAGATGGCTCAAATGGAAGAACAAATGGAAGCTGCAGACCCAATACTTCTAAGCGACCAAGAGATAGCCAGCCTATCAGATGCACAGTTCAAAACACTGGTGATCAGGATGCTCACAGAATTGGTTGATTTTGGTCGCAAATTAGATGAAAAAATGAAGGCTACACTAAGTGAAATGAAGAAAAATGCACAGGGAACCAATAGTGATGGAAAGAAAACTGGGTCTCACATCAATGGAGTGGACCAGAAGGAAGAAAGAAAAACACAATCAGAAAAAAATGAAGAAATAAGAATTCAAATAAATGAGGAGAGGCTTAGGAACCTCCAGGACATCTTTAAACATTCCAACATCTGAATTATAGGGGTACCAGAAGGAGAAGAGGAAGAGCAACAAGTGGAAAACTTATGTGAACAAATAATAAAAGAGAATTTCCCCAATCTGGCAAAGGAAATAGACTTCCAGGAAGTCCAGGAAGCTCAGAGAGTCCCAAAGAAGATGGACCCAAGGAGGAACACACCAAGACACGTCATAATTACACAACTGAAGATTAAAATTAAGGAGAGAATCCTAGAAGCAGCAAGAGATAAGGGGACAGTAACCTACAAAGGAGTTCCCATCCGACTGTCAGCTGACTTCTCAAAAGAGACCTTGCAGGCAAGAAGGGGCTGGAAAGAAGTATTCCAAGTCATGAAAGGCAAGGACCTACATCCCAGATTGCTCTGTCCAGCAAAGCTTTCATTCAGAATAGAAGGGCAGATAAAGTGCTTTACAGATAAGGTCAAGTTAAAGCAGTTCATCATCACCAAGCCCTTATTATATGAAATGTTAAAGGGACTTATCTAAGAAATAGAAGATAAAAAACATGTATAGTAAAATGACAGCAAACTCACAATTATTAACAACAACACCTAAAACAAAAACAAAAAGAAACTAAGCAAACAACTATAACAGGAACAGAAGCACAGAGAGGGAGATCACATGGAGGGTTAGCAACAGGGAAGTGGTAGGGGAGAGGGGGAAAAGGTACAGAGAATAAGTAGCATAGATCGTAGGGAGAAAATAGATGGGGGGCAAGAATAGTAAGCAAAAGAACTCATATGTATGACCCATGGACATGAACTAAAGGGGGGAGTATGGGTGGGAGGGGGTGTGCAGGGAGGAGGGGAGTGAAGGGGGAAGGGGACAACTGTAATAGCATAGTCAATAAAATAGATTTTAAAAGAAATAAATAGAACATAAACGTGGGCACAGAAAACATACTGAGGCTGTGATGACCTGAGGTGCAGAGGGGCTTCAAAATGTCCTTACAAGATAGAGCAAATGCTTGGAAAAAGGTGCTATTCCCAAGATGTCCACTAGGTGACAACATTTCAAAGAGCGTTTAGTGGAGATCTCAACTCGGATGCTATTCCAAAGATGCACACTAGATGGCGCTGTGCAGCTGCGTGGAAAGGAGGGTCCCACCCAGAGAGAGCAGGGGTCCTGCCGTCAGCCCTGGGTCCTCTGACTGCTAGGACAGCACCTGAGAGAGGATGGAGCCCCGTGTCGTGAGCTCTGGGTCCTCACCAAATAGTATAAGAGGGTGTGTCATGTCAGCCCCAGGTCTAGTGAACATCGGGCGGGGTTTCACCCAGAACAAGCAGTGGGACCTATGACATCAGCTCAGGTCCTATGCGTATGGGGAGGGAGCCCAGCGGCCAGAGTAAGGGGTCGTGTCATTTCAGCTCTGGGTCCTGTGGTTGTGGACAGGGGCTCCTCTCTGGGAGAATACGGGTTCTTGTCAAATCAGCTGTATATACCTCCTGTTAGTTTGGGTAAATGTCCCACGTGAGAGAGTAGTGGGTCCCTCCACATGTACTCTGGGTCCAACCATGATGGGCACCTGAGACCTGCTGAGCTGGGGTGGTGTGAGGTGCCCTGGAGACTCAGCATGTCCTCGAAAGGTGATACAAGTAGATGCTTAGTGGCCCAACACAAAATCGTAAATTTGCTTTAAACCTTTTTTTTTTTTTTTTTTTGCTCATCAGTTTTCGTTAGTGTTGGTGAATTTAATGTGTGGCCCAAGACAGCTCTTCTTCCAGTGTGGCCCAGAGATGCCAACAGGTTGGACACCCCTGCCTAGAGAATAGTCTTCATCACCAGCAAGGTGTCGAGACTCTGCTGTCACCATGATCCCCAGAGGCCAATGTCGGCCTCTCTGGTTGGAGATGGTGGGGGCATCCACAGACGGAAGCACCAGCACCGAGACTGAGCCTTGCATGTGGGAAACTGAGAGTGAAATACAGACTTCAGTTCATGATAATGTATCAGTATTTGTTTAATAATTATAACATTTCTGTACAAAAAATAGGAGAAATTAAGAGTCAAATAATTGGAAAATTAGAGAAAATGGGTAATTTCCTGGTAAAAATACAGATTAATAAAACGGACTCTGCCCAAGCTGGTGTGACTCAGTGGATTGAGTGCCAGCCTGGGAACCAAAGGGCCTCTGGTTCGATTCCCAGTCAGGACACATGCCTGGGTTGTGGGCCCCCTACAGGTCACCAGTAGCGGGTGCTTGAGAGGCAACCACACATTGATGTTTCTCTCCCTCTCTCCCTCCCTTCCCCTCTAAAAATATATAAATAAAATGGACCCTAAAATAGGGAAAATACAAACAGAGAAATTATTCACCCAGGCCCCTCCCCTCTCTCCCCTGTTCATTGTGGTCTCCTCATTGTTCTGGGGTCCACACCCCCACCCCCCTGGGACAGGAAAGGAACAGGGCAGAGGTGCTGGGCAGCTCCTCTGCCGTGTCCTCAGCTCCCCTGCTAGGTACCCCCAGTGAGGCCCGAGCAGATGGCACCTTGGAGACAACAGATTCTGATGTGGCCGCCAGGGCCCTTTGATTGCAATGTACTGGAGCCACTTACTGAGAGAACATGAATTAACAAATGTTCAGCGGCAGGAAGAGTCCAGGACTTGAGAGAGGCCCCCTGATGCCTGGCTTTGGCCCTAGCAGGTCAGGTGGGGCTCTGACACTCACGGCCCCTCTTCAGTCCTCTGTCTGCAGGCACCACCCCTGCTATAGCTGGAATTGGCCGAGGGGACACTGCCCAAGGACAATAATCCAGCAGCCACGTGGCATGTCAGGACGTGGGGCCGCTGCGAAGTCACCAGTTCTCCAGGGCGGAGCCTGCCTGAAGGAGTGAAAGTCATGCAGAGAGACAGCTGCAGCCCAGGCCTCCCAATGCGACCTCCTGTGCGCAGGCGAGGTCCGGCGCCCTGCCAGGAGCCACTGGAGCTCTTGCGCATGTCTGCTGGCCATGCACGGGTCCTTCGGTCTCAGTGGCCAAGACCGTTAGCCATCGCAAGAAGCAGGAAGGAAAGTGGAGCAGCCTCCACCCAGGGTTCCAGAATGACAGGGCCTGCGGCCAGAGGGAGGGAGTGGAGTCCCCCCTCCCCCATCACAGCACGCGGCATTTCCGCCTGGACCCTCCCACTTTTGTCCTCCAAGTTCCCCAACACCCTGAACGAGAAGCTGATGCAGCTGGTGCAGGAGCTGCTTTTCCCCACTCCCTTTTTGTTTTTGTTTTTGATTTTAAATAAAGCTCCATTGCTCTCCTATCCTGTGAAGTCAAAGGGGAAAAATAGGGCAAAGTGGGAAACAGACTTCGGACACAGAATCTTATTCATGGACTTCCCAGCCTCTAGCTTGTGAGAAAAACATTCCCGTGGTTGGTTAGCTGCCAGTCTCTGGTCTGAGACGGACGCTCCTGCGGTGAGGCCGCAGGTGCCAGCGCAGCCTGGCAGCTGCAGGCAGGCTTGAGAGCCGGAAGTGTTACAGGGTGCAGCCAAGAGGGGGGGGACCCCAAATGGACATTTGAAATGGGGCCCAGAACTCAAGGTGTCCAGAGATTTTAAGATGTTTTTTTTTTACCTCTTCCCCCCCACCACAGGTGTGAGTTGGGGGAAGGGGCACACAGAGCAAGAACATGCAGGGCAGCTTTGCAGCTAATCCATGGCATGGTCATGTAACATACCTATAGCCTTGGGCTGGTTGCTTGAATATGCTAAATAGCTATGGCCATGCTCTGGGCTAGGGGGATGGAAAGGAACACCTCCCTGAGACGTGACTAGGAGCAGGTCCCCTGAGTTACAGCACTTGGGTGGGAGCTCGGAGGAGATTGGTTCCAGGACATGGGGTGACACTTGCCCAGACCCATAATGGTGACCAGAAAAGCTGGAAAGGACAGCAGATTGAGGGCAAGTGTGGCCAAGTGTAGGAGGAGTCGGAAATAGGGCTGCAGAGGAAGATTGGCGCGGGGATTTAAACCCAGGCACGGCAGCCATAGAGGGAACCACGTGGCTTTGGCAGAGTAGAGGGCACCCGCAGCCCTGTGAGAGAGAATTCACCATGCGGATTTAGCAGAAAATCGCCACTCGGCCAAAGCCGAGTGGTGACCCCGTCTCCCCACAGCTCTGTGGGGGAGAACCACGCGGATTTGACTGAGTGGGGACTCCCGTGGTCCTGCAGTGGAAAGAGGACCACGTGGCTGGACTGGTGGAGAAAGAACCACATGGCTGGAGCAGTGGAGAGAGGACCACACACCTTTGCCAGAGTGGGTTCCCCCACAGCAGTAGTAGGGGGAACCGTCACCCGGTTTTAGCAGAGATTCCGGCAACACAGCTGATGGTGCTGAGAACCGAGAGAGAGGCCTACCAGCCAAGCACGGATTGCAGGGAAGAACCAGACATTGCCTGAGACTGGACTTCTATTTCCTTTCCTGAGATACGGTACCCCATACTGGGCAAGGGGGAAAAAAGAACTGTGTGTTTGTGGGTGTTTTAAGGGACTTTAAGATTTTGATAAAGACATTAGGTCACTGCCTTAAGTTTGTATAGCACTGAATAAACGTTTTCCTTTCCTTTTCACAAATCTCTGGCATTGAGAGATATCTTTCCTTCATGGCAGCAGAGAAGACGGACCCGAATCTCTTTCAGTAATAGTATCACCGTCCCGGGCCCCCCTTGTTCTGCTCTGTAACAGAAGGACAGGCTGGACGGTGCCCCAGTGGCTGCCCCACAGAAAAGGTGGGGAATATATGTTATTGCTTTAAGCCCTCAAATGTTGGGGTGGCTTGTTACACAGCAATGAGTGACTAATGCACATGGACACTCTACCAGTTTTACATAATTTGCAAATAAAATAAGCTTAAACAATAAAAAACCTGAAAATGAAAAAATACTAGTGGCACAAATATCCACGGAAAAGGGTTCTGTCTGTGGCCCTGGCCGGACAGCTCAGTGGGCTAGCGAGTCATCCTGGTGCTCGGAGGCTGCTGGTTTGATCCTGGATCAGGGCACATGCAAGAGACCACCAATGATGCGTAAGCAAGTGGAACAACAAATCGTGCTTGCTTGCTCTCTGTCTCCCCCTCCCCCCTCTCTCCTTCTCCTCAC
>PVIA01013267.1:0-33058 GCA_004024845.1 Tonatia bakeri | reverse complement strand
CTCTGAGAAAGGAACACACACCATTCTCATGTAATACTTGCTGAATAATATCTTTCTACAGTTACTATGCAGCAGTTGGAGGTCTTTGAAAATGACCCTATTTAAGCAAAAGTCTACTTGTGACAGATACATCTTTTCATGCTTTTGAAAATCATATTTAGAAAGTTGTTTCTCCAAAGATATTTAAGTGAAGAATCACTCTTTGTCAACACTGGTAATGATAACCTATTTCCATCATTTATAGTTAGTTCCTCATAAGTTTGATAGTGTGAGGAGAAGAAATAAGTATTTCTTTGAAACAATGTGCTTATATTTGCCATGTTGGCAACATAAAGATGTAACAAAAAGATTAAGTGTGCTGATATCTCATTAAAATCTTTGTGAACATTTGTATATGGCTTTTAAGCCATATACATCAGGAAACAAAGATTATGTTTTTTTATTTTTTGCCTTAACTACAGAAATTTATTTCTCACAGTTTCAGAGGCTGGAAATGCAAGATGGAGGAGCTGGCAGACTTAGTGTCCAGTGTGGGCCCACTTTCTGGGTCACAGATAGCAGTCTTCTCATTGTATCCTCACTCAGTGGAAGGGCAAGGGGGCTCTGCCAGGCCTCTCAGAGGAGCACTAATCCTGTTCACAAGGGCCCCACCCACATGACCTAATCACCACCCAAAGGTCTCACCTTCTGATACCATCAAAGATTACTTTTCAAAAAAGAAATCATAAGGGAGTACTGTTGAACATTGTGAAGTGAGTAGCATTTCGTGCAAATTACTTAAAATGACTAAAAATTTCAGGATTTGTGATAATGTATAAAAATACTTATAATTCCACATGAAAACTTTTAATCATTTAATCAGTTTTTTGAAAGAACATAGGCATTTGTTTTAACTGCACATTTTGAATATATGGAAGCACATTTAATGTACTTTAGACTACTGCTGATATAGTGGATAGTATATCATCAAACTACAGCTGCAGCAATTCTAAGGTCAAAGCTATTGCTTTTGGATTTGATACATTTTGTACATGATTTATAGATTAATTTTATGAAAAATACATAAGCTATATTTCCCAAAAAGCATTTTATGGTATTATAACAATAAAACATTATAGTTATGCAATGCCTTTCAGCTAGGCATATCAAAGCCCTTCCCTGGCATTAGTTAATCTTTGTGATACCCCTCAGAGGCAAAGAAGTGTTAACCTGCACTACCTTTTTTTTTAGAACACAGAAAGCACTGGGGATTTTCACAAGTCTACTTAGGTTTAGAAATACTAAAAATCACCCATGCATTTAGTCATTCATTCTACCTAGATAGAGCCATAGACCTTGTGCTAAGAACTGAGAATAGACTGGTGTGAAAAACAGGAGCACCATCACTGTACTCCCTGTTGGAATTTATTTTGAAATATATAAAGTGCTTTCATTTATGGGAAATAAAACAATATAGTAACATTTCTCTTATCTATGACCTCACCCTAGTAATCTGGAAACAGCTCTCTGCAATATTGCCTAGCAGCAAAAAGCTATGCTTCCAAGTTGTGAACATGTGTCACCAACAGGAGAGTTCCTCATGCCACAAAGCTTACTAAGAATCACTGTAACATATTCTTAACAGACGTTGGACAACTGGTTTCTAATCAAGTGAGTCAAAGTATAATTTGAAAAGAGAGGGATATAGTTAAATGGCTGTAACAAGCAGGTACAGCAACAGAAAATATAACACAGAAAGCCTAATGACAAGAATAAAGACACATACACTCCAAAATGCAAAGAGTAGAACTCAAAGTTCACCCTAGTCTGAGGCCAATTAGCATCAGGGGCTTAGAATCCCAGACCTCATTCATTCTTGATGTTGCTGTAGTAGATCGTTTGCAGAAAAAGAGCCCCATGTTTTCAACCCCCTCTGTATCCATACCCTTTGCAGTACGACTTTGCAGCAATTCCATCAAAACGCAGAGTTCACTTCTCCAGCCCTCGAAACTGGGCCAACCCGATGACTTACTTGGCCAAAAGAATGAAGTGGACTGTGCCAAGTCTCAGGAATGCTGTGTATCCCTGCTTCCTGTGTACCCTAGCACTGCCAGGTGAACTGCCTGGGCTAGCCAGCTGAAGGATGAGACACAACATACAGCAGAAATGAATCACACCAGTTTTGAGCATCTTTCATCACCCAACTTTCAGCAGACCCTCTGAGTGACTAGAAATGCAAGAACAAGCCCAGCCCAGATCAGCTAGGTCCAGCCCAAGTAAACAAAATCACATAGATGACCTGTACTGTATATATGGATACATGGACAATAATAAAATTATATTGGTTTGGTCCACATCTCTTTAAAGTGTCTTACCAAGTAATAAAAAACTGTTACAACTATATTTTAGCAAATATTAGCTGTTCCAAAATGATAAACTTGAATCATCACAAAAAAATAACAAAATTCTGTCTTGTATCTCTTATAAAATAAAGCAGAGACACATCAACACGTTTTAGTGGTATTTTCATCTGAAGTGGCCTTTAAAAAACACATAAAGGAGACACTCCAAGCAAATGGAATCTAGGGAAAATCAGGTGTAGCCATGCTTACACCAAATAGATTTCAAGACAAAAAGATAACAAGAGACAAAGATAAACATTTTATAATGATAAAGGGGTAAATTCATCAAGAAGACATACAACTTATTAATATATATGCACCCAACTTAGGGGCAACAAAATATATAAAGCAATTACAAACAGACCTAAAGTGAGAAACTAACAAAAAATACAACTACATTAGGAAACTTGAATATCCCACTTACAGTAATAGATAGGTCATGCAGAGAGAACATCAATAAGGAAATGTCAGCCTTAAGTGACACATTAGAGCAAATGAATTTATTGACACTTAGACAACTTTCCATCCCAAAATGACAGAATATACTCTCTTCACAAGTGCACATGGAACATTATATCAAGGATAGACCATATGTTGGGGCATAAAACTAGCCCCTAAATAAAAGAAGATTAAAATTATACTGAGAATAGTTTCTGACAACAAAACTATGAAACTGAAAATCAAGTACAAGAAGAAGGCTAAATAAATGATAAATATGTAGAAATTAAACAAAATGTCAATAAACATCTATTGGTTCAAAGCATAAATAAAATAAGAAATCAAATGATACATAGAGATAAATCAAAATGAAAATATGACATACCAAAATTTTAGAGATGCAGCAAAAGTGGTACTATGAGGAAAGATTATAGTATTACAGGCCTACCTCATGAAACAAGAAAAATATCAAATAAACAATCTATAACTAAACCTTAAAGAACTAGGAAGAGAAACCTGGCTGGGTGGCTCAGTGGATTGAGCACCAGCCTATGAACCAAAGGGTTGCTGGTTCGATTCCTAGTCAGGGCACATGCCTGAGTTGCAGGCCCCAGTTGGGGGCATGCAAGAGGCAACCACACGTTGAGGTTTCTCTCCCTCTCTCCCTCCCTTCCCCTCTCTAAAAATAAATAAATAAATAAAAATCTTAAAAAAAAGAACTAGGAAGAGAAGAACAAATGAAGACCAAAGTCATTAGAAGTAAGGAACTAACAAAAATAGCAACAGAAATAAATGAAATAGACAACAAAAAGACATTATAAAAATTAAGTTAAAAAAAGCTGATTCTTTGAAAAGATAAACAAAATGACAAACCTCTACCTAGACTTAATAAGGAAAAAAGAGAGAAGACTCAAATTAAATCAGAAATAAAATATAAATTACAACAAACACTCCACAAATACAAAGGATTTTACAAGAATATTATGAAAGGCTATACCCTACCAAATTGGAAAACCTAGAAGAAATGGCAAATTTTTAAAAGCATCCAACCTTCCTAGACTAAATCATGAAAATTGGAGGGCCAAAATAGACCAATCACTAGTAAAACTATTTTTTATCATTAAAATTCACTTTATTAATATGGACAACATTTATAAACATGAAGTACACTATGCTGAAATTAAGGATTTGCTAGAGTTTTCTGATAATTTTACTTTCCCTTTATCCAGTATTGAAGATGGTTTCCCTGATCTATGTTCCTGCAATGTAACTGCGTATGATACATCGAATTCCCTTTTGAGCAACAGTCACAGAATCCTAGGCTTCTAAGGTGTTTTGGTACTTAGCGCTTCTTCAGAGTAATGCTGTCATTCTAGAAGCCAAATAACTCATTCAACAAAATAATCACATATTATAGCAATCAATGCCCCATCATTTAAGCAAAAAGGCCTGAAATTTCCTTTTGAAGATGTAGTTTTGCTTTAACTATCGCCTACTTTACAAATAGCTGTCCCTCCAAAATGAGAGTGGCGAGAGCCATGCTTCTGAACAGCATCCATAACACCTCACTCTGGATTCCATGAGGAAACAGACCTGCTCCTTTTGACCCAACTCCATACCCTTCCAGCTGCCCAATTCTGTGGCTAGAGCAGTTACACAAACCTAAACACATCAGATTAAATTTGACTATGGGTGGTGGGCACACAATGCAATATACAGATCATGTACCATAGGAATGTATACTCTAAACCTATATTATCCTATTAACCAATGTCCCTCAATAAATTTAAACAAAAGTCAGATTTGCTGAAAAGTGGATGAGACACAACTATCTCATTAATGCCAAATTCTTATTTGCTAACAGTACAAATTGGTATAAAATTGAGACATCTTGTCTTTGTTTATTAGATTCCTAAGAAAATTAGCTCCCTAAGACATGAATCAAGATTTTTCATGTAGCTGAAAAAGCCTCTGGGGAGTCCCATACATGACACAGAGACCTCGGGTGGATTCATGTAAACTTCACGTTTCATTCTGCCTAGAGGTGAAGCCAAAAGTGAAATCTTGTTTCCTTTGAGCCAAAGTGTTATTCCCCCTCAACCCTCACTCCTGAAAAGTCTCAAAATGCACTCAGAACTCTTTTTAAAAAGTAGACATGGAAGTAGTAGAAAGTAGTCTATTTCTAGAACAGCTAAATCAGCCAGCTTGGCTGATCAATTTCTACAGCCAATGGATCATGAAGTTAGGTCGGGAAAGTACAAAGTACAACCCAGGTACTTGTTTTTTGTGTGTGTTTTTTTTTAAAGTCAGTACCCACAGAGAGGACCTTTATTAAAAAAAGAACTCCGCGGCTAATCTCCTGATCACAGCATTTCGGCCCATACAGCCCCCAGCCAGAGGAACCACTGAGAGCGTTAATAGCCTCGGGTGTGTGAGTGCAGCAAACTGGCAAAGAACACACACCATTTGGAGGTTTCCTTCCTACCTTCCCAGCACTTGTTTAATTTTATGACTTTTGATAATATTTGTTCAGTTTGTTGTTGTTGTTGAAGTACCTGTGTTTGAAGATGGGAAATGGCAACTTTTCAAATTAGAGTTTAAGACTGCACTAAGACATTTGGAATACCCTTTATGATTCCCAGTCTGAGTCCCTGTCCAAACTCATTTCACCTGATGACTGACAATTAAACTCTGAGATGGATTACAGTGTTTTCTTTGTTCTCTTCTTGCTCTGTCCCCAGAGCAAAACTGGTTGAGCATCTCTGTGATGCAGTTTCTGATAGCCTTCTCCCTCACACATCCTGGAGGTGAGATCAATTTGTGAAAAGTACTGAGACATAGTTCTCAAGCTCCTGGATAGCAGCATACATCTCAGCCTCTATGTGTGATGTCAGTACAACTGAAAATGACTCAGGGTACTGTTGAAATGGCCAGATTTTAATAAATTTCCACATATTTACCCAGTTGAAAAAACCTATCTTGACTCCAGATGTTCTCCCCCCTTCTCCCTGATCATTGCTATTGGGGTTTTTATCTGTGACTTCTTCTGTTTTTATAAGGGCCTCATATATGTCCTGGGCTCTGGCAATTTCTTTCTGTGAATCAAAATGGACTTTTTGCCTGGCTAGCAGGGGAACATTAAATTAAAACCATTAATTTGCTGGTTTAGTTTTCCGATGTCTTCTTCAAACTGCTCACAAACTTGGTTCCACTGTTACTGTTCAGTTGCTGTCATGGGGTTCCCAAGTCTTTTCCTGGATGCTAAAAAATCGCCTCTCTGAGCTGATCAATAGTTATCCTTTATTTCCTTTTGCATTAGGATCCATCCTGGCTGGTATCCATTATCTATCAATATTCTGTTCAGGTGGTGAGTCATGGGATCAATGTATAAACAGCCAGAAAACTTTTTTAGAGGCTTTCCTTTCCCACTGAGATTATCAAAGTCTCCTTTTGCCATTGATTCCTGAATGAGATACTCCACCAAACGCTCTATTGCTCGAGTTATCCTTTGTTCTTTACTCTGCCTTACATCTTTAACAGTTAAACTATCAGCGAAATACTAGCTGTACAGTTTCTGCTTCTGATATTCCATCACCTGCTCGGTCGCGCGGTCTGTTCTAAATTGCCTGTATTGCTTCTCCTGTTGACTTGGAGATCCCAAACCAACACCTCCGAAACTTAAATAATGCTGGTGTTGGGGTGTTTATATTTGAATTTCCCTTCTTCTTTGTCCACTTCTTCAGCTTTATTTTGTCTGGCACTTGTTTGTTCCATCATGTGGGAAAGCGCCTTCCTATAAGCTTCTTCGATCTTTACAAAGGCTGCAAAGTCGGCAGTAGAGGAGCCACCGTCCGGACGGTACTGCTTGGCAAGCTTACTAAAAGGCTCCCTGACATCATCTGCAGAGCATCCTTCACCCAGATTCAGCAGCCTATAATATTCTCTCATCTTCTTTTTTTAATTTATGAGTTGACATCATCTTATTTCTCACGACTCCAAGATAAGGAAGCATTTTCATTCGATTAGGAATTGCTGCAGCATTTGCCACAGGAGACCTTAAGATCTGAGCCATCCTCACACACAAAGGGTCCCTGTTGTACCCGGAGGCCTTCCTACCAATGATCTTCACAGACTCCGGGAAGGGGCTCCACTGAGGCCGCCCCCAAGCCACGCCTCTGCGCATGCGTACGAAGTTCAGCCTCCACTCTCTGGGTCTCCAGCAGTCTCCACGAGTGTCCCGGTCAGACTAGACTGTGTGCTCGTTCCCACGAGGGAACTGCGGAGGCCACAGTGGGCAGAACTGTACCTAATCGGGACAGGTGTCATACCTCCCTGGGTAGCCCAAGAACCTCAGAAGGAACTGTACCCAAGAGGACACAGGCAGGACGTTTCGGGAGGCGGGGTCCCGCCCAGGGGCAACCCGCTCCCCTGGGCGTCAGGCGGGCCCCTCGTTTGGGACTAGTGAAAATATTAAAGCAGTAATCAGAACTTTTCCCAAAAACAAAAGTGTAGGACCAGGTGATTTCATTGCTAAGTTTTACCAAACATTCAAAGAAAGTGTAATAACTATCCTCAACCTCTGCTTCCAAAAAAAAAAAAAAAAAATGGAGAGCAGATATTTCATAACTCATTTTACAAAGTCAACATTACCCTGAACTAAAAGCAGTTAAGGAAATAAGAAAAAAAAAAGAATATTACAGGCCAATATGTATGTTGAACACAGATGCAAAAATCCTAGAAAAAATACTAGATATCATATACAACAATATATTAAAAAGATCATACAGTATGAGGTTCATTCCAGAAATGCAAGGATGGTACACCATCGACAATAAACCATGACACACTGCATTAACAAACAAAGGTAGACATCATATGATCATCTCAGTAGATTCATAAGAGCATTTTACAAGATGCAACATCCTTTTTTAATATAGAAAACAATAAAATGTGTATGGAAGGAAAGTATCTCAACAAAATAAAAGTCACATAAGACAAACCCTCAGCTAACATTATATTTAACGTTGAAAAACCAAAATCTTTTCCTCTAAGATCAGAAACAAGGAAGATACCCACTCTTGCCACTGTTATTCAACATAGTACTGGAAGTCCTAGCCAGAGCAATTAGGTAAGAAAAAGAAATAAAAGCCATCCAAATCGGGAAAGAAGAAATAAAACTGTTAACTATTTGCAGATGACATGATTCTGTTTAGAGAAAAACCTAAAGACTCCACCAAAAAATATTATTATAAACAATAAATGAATATAGCAAAGTTACAGGATACAAAATCAATATAAAAATTTGTTGAATTTCTATATACTAACAAAATATCAGACAGAGAAGTGAAGGAAACAACCTCATTTATAATCACAGAAGCACTAATAAAATAAAATAACAAGAATAAAAATCCCAATGGCATTTCTCACAGAAATAGAACAAAAAAAACCCTAAAACCTGCATAAAACCACAAAAACACTCAAATAGCCAATGCAATCCTGAGAAAATATAAAATACATAAAGAAAAATATTCAGATCTGTGAAAACTCCCACCATCTAGTGTGTTTTATTCCCAAGGGTACCCTACAGTCTTAATTGTGCTAGACATGAAAATCAGAATTACAGCAATGACAAATTACATGAATTTTTATGCTTTGTAAATGATCTATTAGATAGCTCCAGTATACATTTAAAATATAATACAATTTTTTAAAAATTTACCTGTTAAGCAATTTTTCAGAAACATACTGTGTGATCCAAAGAGCACTTCAGGTCTATTATTATCTTCAACCCAGAGAAAATTTTGTGACAAATCATGTGAAAAGCTAATTTCACTAAATGTGTTAATACCTTCTCAAATAGTCAAGAGTTTGCGAGCATATACTGGAAATGCCTTTTCCTTGTGCAGGGAAGACCTGGAATATTACGAGGTAAGTCACCGGCTGGGAACCACTCCCTCCCTCGCGGACTGGAAAGCAGTCTGCGAGTCATTATCATGTGGTTGGCACAGTGTCAGGCACTAGTTTAAACGGGTGACTACAACAGGCCTTCTGCTCCTGAGTAAGTGTAATCTGTTCAGTAAGACCAACAAATCCAAGTCAGAGATGAAAGTGCCAGCAAAAGATCTAAAGTCAAATATCAATACACAATGTCCGTACTTTTTTAGTTTCATGCCTTAATTTATTAGGGTGCTCTTGGAATGCTGTGTAAGAAGGTTTCTGAAAACCTTTCCAAGCTCATTGAAAAGCATGCATTGCATGGTCAGTGATATAACATATGGGTAAGAGAATGTGATGCGGTAGCATGGGTAATTTTAAAGCAATTATGTTTAACAAATAAACATATTTTACTATTCTTATTTGTGAATACATGAAGTGAGGTTTTACTCTGAACTAGGCATTGTGCTAATCACTAGTATATGCTGGTAAACAAGTTACCTATCCCTACCCTTATAGAGATTACAGTCTAGTTTCATCCCTGTCGTATTGCCTCTGAGACAAAGTGTCACAAAATCCAAGGGCTCTAGTAAAAATGGGAGACTGCTGGGACTACTTTCTATAGAGAATTGGTAAAGGTATGTCACTATTTTTTGCTACTTTAAATTCACTTCAGTTTATCATGGTATGCAAGTGGTAGGGGCATAAATATTAAAACTAAAGATAATAATAGTGATGACAACTACAACCTAGTGACTATTGAGCTCTTTGTGCCATGTGCTTAAAACATTGCTAAATCTGCACCACACAACGATCATACCCCTGTGGAAGGCTGGAACCTAGCAAGGTGAAAGCTTCAATTCAAGATCCCACAGCTCCCGACATGTAGAGTTCAATCTATACCCACAACTTTCTGACTCATAGCCCAGACTGCTCATGGGTAGGCAGTGCTCTTTTGGCTAGTATCTGAAAATATTCTGGATAAACCTAATCAATACTTCATGTCACCAGTGATGAAGAGCCACAAAGTTGTGCTCCGTGGAACACTTGTCTCATGAGAAGCTGTATATAAATAGGATAACATGATTAAATAACTCTATAAAAAATTTTAAAAGAAAGAAGTCAATACAATAAAACATTTTTAGAATAAAGAAACATAAACTTAGCTCCACTTGAAAAAAAATTGCAATATACCTCCTCCCTTGCAGATTAGCAATGTGCATTAGTATATTAAAGGCTCCAAGAAATCCAAAACAAATAATTTCAATACTGACCAGCATTTTGAAGAACCTCTTGGTTCACATAACACAGGAACCTTCAAGAAAACACTAATTCTGAGGGGGAATCTAGAGAGATAATAAATATCAGAAGAATCTACTTTTGCAGTCACAGGTAGCCCAGGAAAATTAATTCTTCCTCAATTTTTCTCTATGAGCTATTCTCAGGAGATGTAGACTTTGCCATATTTTGACAAGTATTGATAAGTTTGCACTTTTGAGTGTATTTAAAATAGAATGTTAAGTCCCAGTGAATTGTAAAACACTAAAAACAACAATAATCTAAATATATAACAATGAGGAAAGTGTTGGATTTATCCACTAGAAGGAATATCCTTTAGTCATTAAAACAATGCTTATAAAGAAATGGGAAAAAAATGAAAAAAAAAAGAAACTGAAATATGTTGGTAATATTATTCTTGCTTATGAAGAATTGAAAAATGATTCTAATATTACCTTAAGTGACAAAACAGGAAAATAGTTTATTAGCTTACTTCAATTACATAAAATTTACACAGAAATAAGAATAAAATAAAGTTAAATATTAATTGATTTTCTCTGGTTGATGGGATATGAAAAATGTATATATACATCTGTATATTTTCTGTATTTTTCTAAAGCAAAATGTCAATTGTAGGCCATCGGAAAGAACCAAAGTTTTGTTGACCTGACTAGCTCCTACTTATTTTCCAGATCTGAGCTTACTTATGATTTCCTCTGGGAAACATCTGGGACCCCATAACTCTAGTAGATGCCTTTCTTGAGAGTGCCCATAGGATGCTGTACTCTTTCCTATCAAGACACTTAACCTGGCATTCCATTTTCTCATTTATTGGTTTATATACCTGGTAGACTATCACCCCTCTCTACCTAGCTCATCACTGTACTCTCAGTGCCTGCCACAATGATAGGAACATGGTAGGCATTAAATAAAAGTTGACTGAATAACTGAAAGTTTGGATGTGTTCTCATTTCCTGAGTGTGCTGTATAAAGTATGCCAAATATAATGCAATATCATTCTAAAACAACAATAAAATTTCCCTCTTACATGATATGTTTTATTAAGGCAGCTGATTTTTGATGACTTGTCAATAATTTAAATTTCCCATAAAATATTATTTCCTCCATGTCTATTGTAAAGGATAACAGGGATTCCCCCATTTATTATACAATTTTATCGGTATGACTGTCTCAGTACTATGAGGTTACATGTTCTCCTATTTGAGGCTTTTGACTTGATTTAGGTTGGAATATAATCCTCTAAATTTATAAATCCAAAACAGTGAATTTTTTTAACATCAAACTCCTATATAGGTCCAAAATGATCATCTTAATAATGGAATGTGTTTTTAATTTCAGAAATAAAATCTTATTCAACTATCCTCAAAATTTTATGATATGGTGTATTTGTATAGATATATACATACATAATAACAGAAATAATAATAATAAGATTAGCTAACATTCACTGACTGTACAATGACTATGATGACTGTCCTCACTATGTGCTGGAACAATGTTAAGTGTTATAAATATATCATGTCATTTGAACTCTCTAAGGTAGATAATATGATTTTACTTTAGGATGATGGGGAAACTGAAGCAATTACCTTGGGTTTACAATAAATGCCAGAGTAATGATTATGAACCCCAGAGTCCAATTTATTAATCACATTGTCATTTCTTCTACAAATATTCATTGAGTGACTACTCTAATCAAGACATTGCCTGCGTCAGGGATCTCTACCAATGAACAAACAGGAAGTCCCCGGCTCCTACACCTTACATTTTAATCAAGATACAACATAGAGAGAAACGTAAACACATGAATGCATGTGGTAAAGATGGCTGCAAGTCCACCAAAATATATATTTTCTCTTTCATAGAATATATTTGTCACTGGGAAACAGTTGCTCAGCCAGGATTAAATTTATCAGCCCCCCACTTGCATATAAATGTATCTATGTGACTACTTCTTGCCAACAGAATGTTAAAGAGATCTGTGTCCTTGTTAAGCAAAGGCTTCAAGGAATCAGCTATGGGGTACAATTCCCAGTTCTCTTTGTCCTTCTGTAACCTAAATGGAGATAATAATAAACTCCTAAGGACTAGAGGAGCCTCCCCATGGAAGTTACCTGAGTCCCCAAATCACTATATGGAGGAAAGACATCTGCTACCCAGGAAGATGAGCTCTGGACTACTCTGTAAGTGATAGGTAATCATCTACAGATCAAACCAATGTATTGTTAGGTCTGTTATCTAACACTATCCTAAACAATATAGATCACAGTACCATAATTTGGGTGCTGCTATGAAAATAATCTAAATATGCAGCATTAATTTAATGGCCAAGCAGTGAGTGGCATGGAACAGATATTGCAGGCTAGAAATATGAAGAAGTACATTATACAGTTAAAAATATTGAGGACACTGTTGCCCACAACAACTGGGAGGGCTGATAGAGTACCTACTTAGGCTATAGATCCAGGGAGCTTAACTTCTGAGTATTAGTTTGTATCAGGTTATAGTTACTGCTTTTTCCAATGTACTGTAAGTAACTTACCTTACCATAAGCTCAGGGTAAAATTAACTGCTTAGCAAACAGAAACTAAGGGACTTGCTGAGATGGATAGACAAATGATAAATTACCATAAATACCAAGAGATGAAAATGAAAATGAAGACAAGTGCATATTAAAATTATAATTTAAACAAATAGACTCAGCTGGAAACAAAAATAAGATTGTAGGTATTGCTTTCCAACTCACATGTATTGTTTCCGGTGACCACCATGGGGCTGAGGGTGAGAGAATGGGTTTCAGGAAGCAAAAAGGATGTACAGCAGGTCTTCAAATGATGGCATTTCTTTCAATATTGTTTTATTACAGTGTTGCTGAGATACTGAAGGAATTTAACTTCTTTTATATCAATGAAGGCAAAACTATTTTCCTTATATGTCATTTTGCTGCATTTCCTAGAACCTGTCAACGATGTTAACTGAGGACTCACTATATAGGGAAAAACAATGGACACACAACATTGATTGGAAGCAAATAGATCAAAACACTAATAAATTCTCAGGAAAATTTATTGCCAAAGAAACCATGACATAGCCTTCAAAAAGGCTTGCACTCTCGAACCCTTAAAGCAAGCCTTGGTCTCCCAAAGCTTCATGAGCAGGAAGCAAGTGGCAAAAAATGCTTGGCCTCTAATGAAGACATGCCCCCAACCCTCATTGCAAATGTGGCCATAGAATAAACTGAGAAAGAGCTTCTTAGAAAGCAAAGCAAGAACCACAAAGAACAATGAAGAAGGGAATTCCCCTCAAATGCATTCTAGATTCTAACTAGGAAAATTCCTTCATTGGAAAAGCAGAGAGTCTTCATAACCCCTGTCCCAAAAATTGGGTCACTGGTCTGGACTCTTGACTTTATGTGTTTCCCAATTTCAATGTCAAATTTCCACTCAAATTCCCTTTTTTGAATGAGAACTGTGTTATGCATATGTTGTCCCTGCTGTACCATTTTATTTAGGGGTAGCAGAATGGCAGCTCATCTTTCAATTAAGTCATCAGAATACAAGGAACCACCATCTGGTCCTGATGAAAAGGACTAAGAATTACTCAGAGGCTGGAATTTGAGAAGAATGCAGGATCCGAAATGAGACTTCGGGCTGTCTAGGTTGGAGAGGACATGAGTGTATGCTCCATGTGGGGACAAAAAAAGCTAGCTACTCACAGAAATTTGTGTCTAGGGAAGCAAATGTGGCAGAATGTCTAATTTTCAATAAAACCTATTTCTCTCCTCCATGGTAATATTATTATTGGTAATTAATGTCTTGACAGTTAGGAACTCTGTTCATTACCTCCACCTCCTTGCAGGTGGATGAGGCCACGTGACTGGTTACCAACAGAACAATTTCAACAGAAGTCCTACGTGCCAATGCTGGTCCAAACATTTTAAGAAGTGAACATGCTTCTCAGTGACGTATTTACTGTCTAGAGAATGGAACAATCACACAGGGAAAGACAGCTGGAGGGTCGTTGTCTGCAAACAGAACTTACTCTGGAGTGTGCCATGAGCAACAACTACATTTCACTAGTGGTATGATACAATTTGGGGATCTGTTTACTACTGCCGCTCACGCACCGTTAATGACCCACACCCACACGTAAGGCCGCAAGTCGAGAAGTCCGGGGCAGGAGAGCGGCAGCTCGTCTTTCAGTTGGCGCAGCAGGGGCAGCATATGCAGAGCACAGGTCTCATTCAGAAAAGGGATTCCAATGGAAATCTGATATCGAGAACATAAAGCAGGGTGATGGATGCGTTTATCCTAATTAGTTGGGGTAACTAATCGAGATAGGAATCAGAAAGTCATGCTCAAGAGGTTACATTTGAGTTGAGAAAGGTATAGTCTGGCAAAATCTGTGGGGCAAGCATTTAAGACAAATTATATTATGTAAAACTCTTACATTATGTATAATTCTATATTAAGTCACAAACCAAATTTATGTTTTTAAGAAAGAGGAAAAAGGCCAGTGTGGAAGAAGCACAGAGAGAAAAAGGAGAGAGGCAATGATTGCTGATCTGTGGGTCTCACTGACTTGGTGAAAGACTGGATGGATTTAAATTTAAAAGGAAACTCTTGAGAAGTTTTAAGCAGGACATTCTTCTGGCTGCATGGTGAATGACTTAGGTAGGCAAGATGGAAGAATATAACCCAGGTTATATATTAAATATCAACCTTCAGTACAGGTATGCTAATATATTTCTTGCTTTCAAGTTGCCCCTTTTATGAGAGAGGGGTGCTTAATTTTGGATGTTTTAGAGGGACCCAATAAATGTTTCAAACACCCTATTTCCTCCTAAATTTAAAATTGACTAAGAAACAAATATATGAATCAACTGTACAGAGATCTAAATATCACTTTTACAAATGATGATTCTGATTAAAAATATAAACATACAGATGATATATCATAGAATTATATACTTGAAACCTATTTAATTTTATTAACCAATGTTACACCATTAAATTTAATTTAAAAAAAGGAACATAAATTTAGACCCTCAACTAAGTGCCCTCTCAAACACTAAGTCTTACCTCTTTCCCTATTATAGGCAGCTCTGAACAAAAGCATGTCTTCATTGTATAATGAGGTCCCTAAAAACATCACAAAGAGCATGTGACAATACATGCTCACTAAGAAATAAGCCCAGCAGTGCCTCAGACACATGCCTAGATTCTTCTCCCACATCCCAAGCAGTTAAGTCTGTCTCAGTCTCCTGAGAAGAAAGTGAGACAATGACCATGAGTCCAGGAATGTTACCTTACATAGAAATATAAGGAAAAGGAAAAGGAGTTTCTCCCTTAAAAGAAATATGACTACATAAATGTTAGAAACATCTGGAAAGCATCTATGCAGGACACAACAAGGAAAGAAAGGAGGGGCTTTCCAATGGGTAGATGCCGTTGCAAAGACAGGCGGACATGCAGTCAATGGCCTTTGCTTTCACACTTTCAAACCCAGCTCTTGGAACTCAGCAACAGATTGAAGCAAAATTGAAATTTTACCTTATTTCAGATAGTAAAAGAAGAAAAAAAAATAAAAGGAAGAAAAAAATGTCTTGTCCCTTAGTTGGTTTTAGAGTGAAATGCAGCCTTCCTACTTCCCAATCTCCTATCCTATGGGTGGCTCATACCTAGAGGGAAGAACTGTCACATTGCCTCCAGCTACAAAGAGCCAGTTCGCATCCCAGCACCGCTGTCACACATGGCATGCTCCTGATGCTTTACTGACGGAATTATAGCTCCATCTGAGCAGTCTGGCCCTTGGGCCTTACATCTTGTTCTAACCTGACTACCTTCCCAGAAGGACTACACACTAAACCACTCAGGAAGAGCCCACGCGAAGGAAGCAGATGTGCCGTACACAATGCAGTGGTTGCCCACCAGGCTAGCTCGAGCTCCTCACCGCCCCTTAATTTTAGGTTTAGGTGGATTGAAGAGGCGTTTTCTCTCAGGTCTTTTCTCCATGCTTCCAGGCTCTGCTCTGCATTGCAGAAACTACATTTCCCAGATTTCCTTCCTGGTGGAGGCTCACCCACTGTGCAGCACTAGCACAGATTGGATGGGCAGAAAGCAGGAGGAGCCTTGGCAGCTACTAAGTTTTCTCCAGTGACTAGATTAGTGAGAGTCACTCCCTTTGCAGTTCCAGCCCCTGAATGGCAGGCCCCAGCCTGGCATTGGCTCCCGCCAGATGAACTCTGAAAATACCCACCTCCCACCCATTGTCCTCCAAATCTAGGGGTGGCAGCATTGTCCAGGAGTTGCTAATTTCTGAGATGGTTCACCACCCTGTTTAGCTTCTCAGCTCTTTCATCCAATACCATGTTAAATAGCCTCTGTCGAAATATTGAAAATGGTTTATTTTCTATTGACAAGAGCATATGTGATACAGCCAGTGTATGTGGGCTCTTTTGCCATTCACTTGTTTATATTCTCCAAACCATGAATAGGCAAACTACGGCCTCTGGGCTCCTGTCTGTTGTTGTAAATAAAGTTTTATTGGAACACAGCCATGCTCACCCATTTAAGTATCAGCTATAATTGGTTTTATGCTACAACAGCAGAGTTATGCAGCTGCAAACTCAAAAAGGAAACCTTTAAGAACCACAAAGTCTAAAATATTTACTAGCTGGCCTTTTGCAGAATATGTTTGCTGACTCCTGCAATAAATAAAGCAAGGTTCTCCATCTAGAGGCTTAGGTGAGCTATGTGACTGTTGCGGTCTGGACCAGCACTGTCAAACAGAAATATTTTAAGCCACAATATAATTTTAAATTTTCTAGTAGCCAGATTAAAAAAAAAGAACAGGTTGAAATTAATTTTGTAAATATATTTTATTTAAGCCAATGTATCCTATAATTCTTTTAACATGTTACTGATACTAAAAAAAAATAACTGTTGAGATATTTTACATTTCTAGTATTAAGTCTTCAAAATCCACTGTGTACTTTAATACCTAGAGCACATTTTATTTTGGGTGCTAAATTTTCATTACAAATACTTGATTTTTATGTAGATTTCATAAAATTTACAGTTGAAAAAGTACATCCCCGCTACATACCTCTCAGAATGAAAAGGAAAAAATAGTGGCAACACTAAATGCTGGCAAAGATGCAGAGAAACTGGTTCACTCATAAGGTCTGTTAGAAATGCAAACTGATAGAGCCACACTGAAAATAAGTACCGCATGTAACTTTCACCCTTAGGCATTCACCCTAGTTAAATAAAAAACTTTTGTTTACACAAAATGCTGTAAACCAATGGTTATTGCACCTTTTTTCATAATAGCTCCAAGCTGGAAAAACTACAGTTGTCCCTCAGCAGATCAATGGTTATAAAAACTGTGCTACATTCACACTGTAGAACATTACTTAGCAATAAAATTAAGTAAACATGCAATCTTGTGGATGAACCTTAAATAAATAATGAAAAAAGCCCAGATTCAAAAAGATGCCTCCTATATGATTCCATTTGTATAGCATTCTAGGAATGACAAAATTATAGAAATGGAGAACAGATTAGTGGTTGCCTGGGTCAGGGATGAGGGAATCTGTGCAGTGATATGGGTGTGATTATAAAAATATAAAAGGGCACAGTGAGAAATCTTTGTAGTGATGAAAGTGCTATGAATCCATATCAATGTCAAAACCCTAGATGTGATCTTGTGCTATCATTTTGCAAAAGGTTATCATTGGAGAAACTGGGTAATGGACACACAGAATCTCTGTACTATTTCTTACAACTGCATTTAAATTTACAAAATAAAAAATTAATTTTAATAAAAGTACATTCATACAACCAAGTTTCTCCAATAACTGAAAGTTTTCTAATAACTGAATAAAATATCAGTTTTTAATTTTAAAAAATTAATCAAATTTAAAAAAGAACATATAGCCCTGGCTGGTGTGACTCAGTGGATTGGGTGCCAGCCTGTGAACCAAAGGGTCATGGGTTTGATTCCCAGTCAGGGCATATGCATGGATTGCAGGCCAGGTCCCCAGTTGTGGGCACGCAAGAGGCAACCACACATGAGGGGAGAAACTTGATGTTTCTCTCCCTCTCTGTCTCCCTCCCTTCTCTTCTCTCTAGAAAGAAATACATGAAATCTTAAAAAAAAAATAAGGATTTCCAGCCAAGATGGAGGCAAAGATAGATACACAGTGCCTCCTCACACAACCAAAAGAAGGACAACAACAAACATAAAAACAAAAAACAGTCAGAACTGACAGAAAATTGAACTGTATGGAGGTCCGACAACCAAAGAGTTAAAGATGACACACTCATCCAGACCAGTAGGAGAGGCAGAGATGAGCGTGCAGAGAGGACTCATGGCGAGGCGGCCACTGGTAGAGCAGTGGTTTCACATTTGCACGCAGATAAACCGGGAGGAACAGACCGAGACAGACCTCACAACCCAAGGCTCAAGCTAGGGGAAATAAAGCCTCATACCACCAACTGAAAACAGCTGTGGGGACTGAGGTGCCAGGAGACTCCCAGCCTCACAGGAGAGTTTATTGGAGAGACTCACAGGGTCCTAGAACATACAAAAACCTACCCACATGGGAATCAGCACCAGAAGGGCCCAATTTGCTTCTGAGAAGCCAGAGAAGTGATTGAAAGCAGGCAGAGAGTGGAGCAAGTGCCATTGTTCCCTCTCGGACCCCTTCCCCCATATACAGTGATACAACATCACAATGCAGTGATGTAGTTACCCCTCCCAGGTGAATACCTAAAGTTCTGCCCCTCATTACATAACAGGCACATCAAGGCAAAAAAAAAAAAGTGCCCCAAATGAAAGAACAGATCAAAGTTCCAGAAAAAAATACAACCAAGTGATGAAGAGATAGCCAACCTATCAGATGCACAGTTCAAAACAGTGGTAATCAGGATGCTCACAGAATTGGTAGATTTTGGTCACAAATTAGATGAACAAATGAAGGCTATGCTAAGTGAAATAATGCTAAGTGTTGGTTCCTTACCCACAGGGAACCAACAGTGATGGGAAGAAAACTGGGACTCAAATCAACAGTGTGGACCAGAAGGAAGAAAGTAACAGCCAACCAGAAAAGAATGAAAAAAAATGAGGAGAGGCTTAGGAACCTCCAGGACATCTTTAAACATTCCAACATCCAAATTATAGGGGTACCAGAAGGAGAAGAGGAAGAGCAACAAGTGGAAAAGTTATTTGAACAAATAATGAAGGAGAACTCCCCCGATCTGGCAAAGGAAATAGACTTCCAGGAAGTCCAGGAAGCTCAGAGAGTCCCAAAGAAATTGGACCCAAGGAGGAACACACCAAGGCACATCATAATTACATTAGCCAAGGTAAAAATGAAGGAGAGAATCCTAGAAGCAGCAAGAGATAAGGAGACAGTAACCTACAAAGGAGTTGCTGATTTCTCAAAAGGGACCTTGCAGGCAAGAAGGGGCTGGAAAGAAGTATTCCAAGTCCTGAAAGGCAAGGACCTACATGCAAGACTGTTCTATCCAGCAAAGCTTTCATTTAGAATGGAAGGGCAGATAAAGTGCTTCTCAGATAAGGTCAAGTTAAAGGAGTTCATCATCAGGAAGCCCTTATTATATGAAATGTTAAAGGGATTTATCTAAGAAAAAGAAGATCAAAAATTATGAACAGTAAAATGACAGCAAACTCACAATTATTAACAACCACACCTAAAACAAAAACAAAAGCAAACTAAGCAAACTACTAGTACAGGAACAGAGCCACAGAAATGGAGATCACATGGAGGGTTATCAACAGGGGAGTGGGAAGGGGTGAGGGGGGGGAGGTACAGAGAATAAGTAGCATAGATAGTAGGTAGAAAATAGATAGGGGGGTAAGAATAGTATAAGAAATGTAAAAGCCAAAGAACTTATATGTATGACCCATGGACATGAACTAAAGTGGGGGAATGTGGGTGGGAGGGGGTGTGCAGGGTGGAGGGGAGTGAAAGGGGGAAAAATAGGAACTCTGTAATAGCATAATCTATAAAATATATTAAAAAATAAAAAGAACATATATATATAACCCATAAACATGGACAATGGTGTGAGGATTGCCTGAGGGAGTGGTGGGGGACCTGCTGAAGGGGGGCAAAAGGGGAAAAACTGGGACAAGTGTAATAGCATAAACAACAAAATATAATTTAAAACAAAAAAAATTAAGTAAAAATTAATCAAATTTTAAAAAGATTAAAAATGTAATCCTTAGTCGCCATTGCCACATTTCAAGCGTTCAACATCCACATTTAGCTAATGACTAATGCATTCACAGAGTGACCCTAACCCCTGTTTTGGGGCTAGAATGGCTAAAATATAGCCAAATTTGAAGCATTAGATTTAAAAAAATGACCATACAATACTACATACTTCATACAAGGAGATACACATTTTACTTTGAAAACTCTGCAGTTCCAAAAAAGGTAGCAAAACTTTCATGGTGTTAAAAACTAACCAACAGTGACAAACTGCTCTAGAGATGTGTTGTTCTTTAGACAGTGCCGCAGCCAGCTAACGAGGTGCTGTCTCCAAGACAAGATGCACATTTCCTCCTTAAACTTCCTAATTTAAAAAGAAGATGAGTAAAATAAATAAAAGTTAATTTTTTAGATTACAGCTTTTCCCACCAACCCTATATCTTCATGAACGATGGCATTTAGCGTGATGAGTGGTGATGGCAATATTCACAACAGAGAAGATGATGTTCTGCTCAGAAGGCCCCTCTCTTTGACAAGCTGATAAATGAAATTGGAAAATGAAATGAAACTGTGACTCTTCCAGGCACCAGTTGCCCACTGTGCAGAAGGGCCATGGAAGACAGGTGGGAATAGTCTCTGTTAATGGAAGACTGGAGAGCAGTGTGCAGGGTCCAACAGTTCAGCTCCCCTTGGAGACCAATGTGATTAGGTTTCCCATGAAATAACAGCTGGGGACAGGGGTGGCTGGCACAGCTTAACTTCCAGTACTACTTACATGTGTGTTCCCATTGGTGGGGATTTGGGTAAATTAGGCTCTTTTTAAGTGGACAGCAATTGGATCACATGGGGAGAAAATAAGCAGTAACAATTTTCTAAAGGAATTGCTGTGGGTTAGCAGTGCTGGAAAGGAGTCAATGGCCAGCCCCTCAGTCCAGCACTGGAGGCCCTCCGCCAAGTGGGCCTTTGTGCCTGCTGGCTTCGTGCGCATCCACCCTTCACTCACACTGATCTACTTGCTTCTTTCAGAACAGTGCCTGGATTAATGTGTAACTCTGCTTAGGCCATACCCTCTGCCTACAGTGACACCTGTCCCATCTCCTTTAAATAGGCTCTTATTCCTTTTTTCAAGTCCAGGTAAAACCTCATCCCCTGGAAATCCAGCCCAGTTGTAAATGACCTTGACTTCTGCAGGATTCCCAGAACTATTAATAACAACACCTGCCATTCACTGGGTGACTGTATGTCCCCACATCGATGGCTGATATTTCCATGTTCTCCAACTTCATCCTCACAAACCTATTGAACATGAATTATCATCTCCACTTTACTGACAATTGATAATGAGAACTATTAAGTCTCTAGCCTAAGCTCACATAGCGGGTAACAATCAGAACCAGTCTCTAAAACCTGTGCTTTTATCCATATACAATCCCATTAACTTAGGACACAGTCATTTAATCAATCCACATTTACAGAGCATCTGACAGATGCCAAGGACTGAGCTGAACTCTAAGGATACAATAAATAATTGATTAAAAGCGTTCACAACACAATCACACAAGTACACTTGATAAGACATGCATGAAGAATTATAAGGCATCACAGAAATATGACATGGAGGGTGTGCAAGACGCATGAAAGTTCACCAGGTGGAAAGTCCACCAGCTGGTTAAAGGCACAGCATGGGGATGGGAGGATTCAGGATGATATATTCCAGACAGAGGAAATGCATGTGCAAAGGCAAAGAATTGTAAAAGTCCACGGGGTTGAAAATAGTTCCGCAGTATCCTAGGAACATGGTCAAGGACAGCTTGTAAGGGCTTGCTTTATCACAAGTAGGAGTTGGAGGTTATTTTCTGGGTAATTGAGAGCCACGAAAGGGTTTTAAGCATAAGATGATCACATCACATAGGCACCTCTTTCATTTATTTACCAAGTATATACTGAGTACCAAACATTCTTTTCCAATTGGAGACATAAATGAGTTGTCAGTTGAATGGAGGAGAGAATCAAATAGGCCGACAAGTACGGAAAAACAGGATAGCTCCTGAACAGAGGCGTGTGCAGAGTGACATGGAGCACAGAGGATGGGGCACCGGTTGGAATGTCGGGATGTGGCAAATGTCAGAAACAGTTCCCTACAGGAGACGTCACATGGTGGGTGGCTCAAGAATGGACTGGAAGGTGTTAGAAGGGGAATGAACTGAGGGAATTGAAACTGTAATGCAAACATATTTTGGAATTATTTCATAGAATTTTTTAAATATTTAGTGATTTACTGGAATGGCTGTGGAAATAAGGAAGAAGAGAAGGAAGAATAGGGGCTGTGACTCAAATCTTTAGCCCACTGTGCTTATGAGATGGCAAGGTTTGGGGAACAGAAAAATCAGTATGTTTACAGAGAAAACAGTCTGTAATCAGTTCTGTACACAATATGAAGAAACTCCTCATAATTCACAAACAGGACATAAAAGGAAAAAATATTAGAAATGGGATAATTGAATGCCAAAGAATAATATCATTTTTTAAATTTTTTAATCCTCAGCAAATATATGTTTTTAGTGGTTTTTAGAGAGAAAGGAAGGGGGAGAGAGAGAAATATCAGTGTGAGAAACATCGATCCACTGCCTCCCCTACTCTCTCCATCTAGGGATCAAACCCACAACCTAGGCATGTTTCCTGGCTGGAAACTGAACCCTCAGCCTTTTGGCGCACTAGACAATGCTCCAACCAACTAAGCCACCTGAAAAGAGATGATGTTTTTAATATAATTATTATATTACTTGTCAATATTACTAAATATTGAGCCATATGTCACTTATCAACATAGCACGTTTGAGCTTACTAAAATATTAAATCCTATTTTGTTTGTTTACTTTTTTCTTTTTTTGTCTCCATAGGTGTCTTCCATAATGCAAACTGCGTTTCCTGAAAATAAGGAAACTGCACTTATAAAAATACACAATAAAGTTTTCAAGACACTATATGGTGTTTGCTGACACCATCACTCTGAAAGCATAATGTCTGCTTGTGAAACTTTGTGTTTTCCCCAATTTTTCAATGTTCATGGTACAGCTATGCAAGTTTTCAGAGTGTAAGTTTTCCCTACTTCCACTGTGCTCTGTAAGGTTTCTTTGGTTTCATCTGCTATTATTTTTTGAAACCTTATTGCCATCCAATAAATTATTGTTTTGAAATCTTAAAAATTTTCTTATGCCTACATGGAAATACAAAAAGAAGCAAGTATATCTTCTTATCTTATTTTACAATATCTTCCAATTTTTAAAAAAGTTTTCTAAAGTTTAAAATTTTATCTATGTGTTTCTTTTAACATTGTAATCTGAAATAAAGTAAAATTTACTTACAGTGAAACACCAAGGACAAATGCCTGGTATTTAAAAGAGCGAGAACTGAACGTTCATTTTCTCAGCTCTCAGCAACATTAATCTACACCTAAAGACGCTGAAAAAGATCAGAGATGAATTCTCGACTGCAGAAAGTGAAGAATCTACTCCAAAGAAAGTTAAAATGCAAAGAAGACAAAACTTGTCTTTCCTTCAGCCTCATAGATATTAATTTCTCTTACTGTATATTATACAACAGAACCTTTGGAAACATATTTACAATGGTTCAAGCTAAGGTACAGCATTAATTGTGAACCCAAATGCTCAGCATTTAAAGAAAAAAAATTGGATATTCCTTTTTGATGAGACCTTCAAAAGTTAAAAATAATTTTTTGCAACTTTCAAACTAGAAATAAAAAAGCCACAGAAACATCCTATTGGGTAAGACATCACACTACATTAACTCGAGAAAGGCCCACAGTACCTGGGGACTACTGGAAGCTGTACAGTTGGCAGAGCACAAGGGATGTCCTGACAATCAAGATTTTGAGAATCAAGAATCTCAAACTTTGATTAATGCAGAGGCTGATGGGAAACACCAGTGATTCCCAATGTAACAGCTTTACATCAGCTCTTAAATATACTCCAATTAGTAAAGGAAACCATAGACAACGAACTAATAGAAACAAGGAAAATAATGTCTCACCAAACAGAATATTAATAAGGAGATGGAAACTAAAAAAGGAATCTAATACTTCAGCTGACCCCCACTTGACTGTCTGTTTCACACATTAACATTTGCCATTCCCGACCCTATATTGTCCCTCTGACATTGAGCAGATGACATTAGGCCCCAAGGATGACTTGAAGGCCAAGTCATCAAACCTATACTTCCACGTCCTGCCTCCTTTCTGTATCACACAAACCAGCTGTTCACCCACGCTGTCCCGTCTCCTCTCCTTTCCCCCTCCTCCAGGCTACAAGTGGCAGTCCTCTGCCTCCTGTTCTCTCAAATGTATGTGTCTCTCTTCTAATTTCTTCCACAAATTGGTTCTATCCCTACTAATAATTAAGTTATGCTTAGAGAGAAAGAGAGAGTGATCACAGAGCCACTTCTTTGAGCTCCAGTTTCACCTCAAGCTAATACTTCACTTTATTATTGTTTTTATTCTGGTTAAGAATAGTAGATACATACTACAAGTTTCTCATCCATAATGCTAATGAGCATAAAGCTGTAAAAATCAAAACTAAAAAATAATTTTGCAACTTGAGGGAAAAATCTGATCTTCTAATTTGGTAGTAAGCTCTGATGAAAACTGGTACTTGAAGTAAGTGGTCTTATAGTTTGCTGAGGAAATATCATCATGATTACAGTGTGCAGGCAGGCTATGGAACAAAGTGTGTGAGCACCACATTTCATATTTAAAACAACTGTATTTTTAAAAGCATCTGGCCCAAGTACTTTGGGTAAAAGATTGTAAACCTACACTATCTTTCTATCAATCTCAGTATTTAGGAGCGATCATAAAGTATTTACACTATATTTTTGATTAATGCAAAGGCTGATATGAAACACCAGTGGTTTCTGACTTAAGTTTGCCTACAGGACTATGGTCTAATTCATGCTATGGAACTACATTAAGGTGCATTAACATGTCTAGACAGTCTTCATTTGGCATTTAATATTCTCAGAGAGTGTATTCTGATCTGAGTATAGAGAATTGTCTTAATGAAATAAACCTTGATAAGTCCCCTGAGAATCAAACAACAGATATAAAGTGAAAATAACTGTGGCCTCTCTTGATGCCAGGAGCCTTGCAGAGCAGTTTTCACAGAAAGCTGTGTGCAAGGGGTGTGGGTTTCACACTCAGATGTCAATGTTTGCCCAGCTTACTACATACATGCACTGTCATTCCTACTCGAGGTCACAAACTGAAGCTTTCTAAAAGATGTCATTGGAGAGAGATGGTGACAGTTGACATTTATTAAAAATATCTCCTGGAGTCTACTGGATGCTCTATTCTTGTATACCCTGAAACTCTTGTATTTATTATTAGTCCTTTACTTTAGAAAATGAAACTACATTTTTATTAGTAGTAGATTAGGAAAGCTTTCAGGGGGTCTCCTTTTATCTAATTATTCATCCAGCAACCCTCCATCAGCCTTTGGAAGGGAACCAATAGTGGAGGTGGGACTGCTGGCTCTGCAGGCAGCCTGGCGGGGCTGGAATGCCCTTCTGTGACTTCCTGGAGTGGCCGAACCTCTCAGAGCCTCTGTTCCCTGATATCTGAGATCATTGCAGAGGGTTCTTGTGAGAATCCCATGTAGAGCACTCAGCACAGCGTCTGACACACAGTCAGTATTCAGCAGATGGCAGTAGCAGGATATGAACATTCACACTCTTTTATGACACAAATGTAATTGTTTCGTTCTGCCATTCATCGCTGCACTAGATGAAAGAAACACAAATGTGTCCATGTCTCTTTATCTCCTGGAGGTTTTGATGATTAAAACTCCCCCTGCTCTCAAGAAATGCGGAGCTAATTTTTGTGTGGCACTTGTTCAGATTCTAATATTTATAGGACATCAAAGCCTACTTTTAAAAGAAAAAGAGAGTGATGGTGTTTAGGGAAGAGATAAAGAAATTTAGAGAAGTGGGGGGGGGGGGAAAGAGGAGTTTCCTGAGATTAGAAAAGGACTCTTTAAAATGGGAATAATGGTACAGGAATAATTCTGAAATAATAAGAACTTAGCTCCTGTAACACTGACTGCATCCTTCAAGGAACTGAATATGGTATGTCTGTCACAGGAGAATAAAATTCATGCCGAATTTCATATCAGATATGGCATGTCAGGGGAGTTGGGTTCAGAAAGCCTTGAGGTGTCCATCCTCACCAATGGTTTCTATCCCATCCATGGCACCAAAACACCAGGAACCTGCAGAACAAGGGATGTCTCAGCAGTAAACTCTGTGGACACACAAGTGATTAGTAGAAAAGCTCCAATATTTTGACTCAGCCACAGGGAGGGAGGAGTCCTCAAGTCTAACCAAGTTGAATTTCCCGAATATCCATCAGAGGAATTCAAAGTAAAACATTAATTATGTTGGTTCATAACAATAAACGAAGGCCACATCACTGAGACACCTGGCACTTAACAAGAGACTGGCATTCTCTACTTTGGCTGCCACTGGTGTAACTCTGTGCTCCTGTTGGTGACAGGCTCTAGGTGTACATCAGCCAACACTCCCTGAAATTTATACTTTAATGAGGGATACACACACACACACATACTTTTAAATCAATTTTAATACACGGTAGTGTTATGATGCAGGAAGTATAAAATAAAAGTGGATTCAAGGGAACAGTACCAAGCCTCAGGGTCAAGGAAGGTCTCCATGAGGATATGTAAGGAGATGTGAAGAGGAGTTAGGTGGGGGAACAGCATCTTCAAAACTTCAGGGACATGAAGAGAAACCATGAAGTAGTAAAGAAAATAAAAGATGTCTAGTTGGACTGGAGAACAGAAAGAAAGAGAGGGATGGCTTAAGAGGTTTGAGGAGGCAGAGGACTGATCATGCAGAACCAACTACTCTGAACGACTCTGATGAATGACTAGGCCAGTTCACAGTTGAGTCAGGGCAGCCCTTTTAGTGATAGCTATGAAGACCAGGTAAAGCCTCTGAGGGAGCAGAAGAGGAAGAGGCCAATGCTGAGTAGCCTGGATGGGGAGCTCAAAAAGGGGGACCAGAGAAGCTTGGAGCAAAGCATGAAAGAACTAGATGTGGTGTCAACGCACATGTACTTCTATGATGTGAGTGTGCAACTTATCATTAAATTAGTGAAGACATTAAATGGAAATTAATTAAGGAATATAATCTACCTCTTCCTTACTGGATATAGGATATCGTTATGGACTAAATGTTTGTGTGCCTCCAAATTCACAAGCTGAGGCCATAACCCTCAATGTAATGGTATTAACAAGTGGGGCCTTTGGGAGGTAATTAGAGTTAGATGACGTCATAGGGTGTGGTCTTTGTGATGGGATTAATCCACTTAGACAAAGGAACCAAACTGTGCTGTCTCAGCGTCTCTCTCTCCCACCACACCCACCATCTCCCATCCCCTGACCGTATGAGGGTATAGCCAGAAGGTGCCATCTTCTAGCCAAGAAAAAGGCCCTCACCAGTATCCAAACAAACCTACTGGCACCCTGATCTTAGACTTACAAGCCTCAAGAACTATGACAAAGAAATACCTGTTGTTTAAGCCACCCCAGACTCCGGGTATTTTTTATAGCAGCCTGAGCTGACTAAGGCATTTACATTTTTATGAACTAAATAAAAGTGTTCCAGGGCTTACAATACTTGACTCTAAGCTGAGGGGATGCCTTTAAGCGAGCAGGTATGGCTTAAGTAGTTGTGGGAAAACAGCAGGAAGAACTGTTGATCCTGTCCTGCAGGTGAGGAAATATGTCTTAAGCAGTGGCCTCAGCTGCATGCGTGTTCAGCAGCACAAGAAAAGGGACAAGCTCACACAAGTGATAGAAACCATGGCAAGCAAATAATTGCAGAGACATCAGAAGACTGAGCACAAGGCTGGAGTATTGGTGTAGACGTGTCCTAGCTGCACTTCTCTGGATGAGTTATAGGTTTCTTTGAACTCCACTTTTCTCGCTAAGAAAACAGAACATAATTTCTTTCAAGGCTCTGTTGCTGGCAGAAACACAGTCAACTGGTACAAGCAAAAGAAGTTAACTTTAAGGATGAAGATGATGACATGGAACATGATTATAGGACAAGTAGTCAGGTCTCCAGGGAAGGGAAATAGAAACTAGAAACTAGGATGCATGTGGAAAGCCATAACTTTCACAGTGACTATGATTCCCTACCTCTGCTCTGTGTTTTCCTCACGTCCTCTGCTTTCCCTACATGAGTGTGATGGACTATGCCTCTTCAGGATGACCAGGTAACACTTAGTTATCAGCAGACACTAATTCCTTTCTCTGAATCTCAATACCTAATTTCTAGGAGAGCACCTGGGTGGCCCAGCTCTGCCCTAGATGCATCAAGTCACATACAGGACCCTGGCCCTTAAGCCCTCCTTGAGGGAGGTGAGGAGTGGGGCTGGGAGGAGTCTTAAGGAGTGTACTATGGAAAGACTTTAACCCTCAGTGCAGGAGGCATAATTTCCCAAAAATTGTCTACAGGAAACTCTCACATAAGGTTCTGTTTAAGATTCATTGAATTGCTATGGGTAGAATAGCTAGCTCATAAAATAATCAATTTGTTTATTACCTAGCCCCTTACTGTATCCTCACAAAGAACTTAGTAAATATACATTTCATGCAGGGTTATCATGACTGACTAAAATGAATTATTTCAATGGATATAGCATTTGATCTGTGAATTCTTCACCATGTTGATATTTTTTAGATAAGTGTATACCCTAGGAAATTAATATTCAGTTATTATATTTAGAAATAATACAACTCACTTTATAATTTAAAACAATGTATTTATAGAAGTACGAGATGGGCCCATGTTTCAGAAATTCCTATACAACCTGTTAAACATGCAAATGAATGCAGCAGAAGGATGACTGTCAAGTATAGTAAGTGGAGTAAACACTGGGAGACTAGAGATGCCCCCATGCTATGTTAGAAAGCTATAGTAATCATACACTTATCAAATGCCATTAAAAGGACTTTGAATTTGGTTCTTCAATGTTCAGTCATTGCTGAATGCCATATACGTACTAAATTTACTGAATAATTGGATATAGTCTGAATAACAAGCTGTATTCAGGCAGAGAAAAATTGAATGTTCAGGCTCTTCTTCCAGTGAGACCTATTAACCTTCCCTTCCATAGTGAAACAAAACCATCAGCTGCTAGAGAGACACCTGTTTGACTTACCTGAATGGATGCCCCTTTCCATACATCCACCTTAAAGGACCTTGTTACCAAAATGATCGAGTCCACAGTGGTCTTAATTTTACATAATCATCTTTTGCACAAAGAGCTAATACTTAGGTGAGTTTTGTTGCTGAATTGGAAGACCATTGTTTAAACCATTCTGACCCTCCATCTCTAGACCAACCTAGATTGATATCTTTCAAGAAAAAGTAATTCTATAAACTCAGTTCCACCAGTTATCAGTTACTGAAGCTCCACAGCACTTGTTACACTTGAATTATACACTGAGAGTTTACTTAAGACATGAGTTTCCAAAATGATTGGTTATTATGAAAAATGATACCATCTGTTTTATCTAGCACTTCTGTTGGTTAAAGATGGGGTTGTTGGGGAAATTGTGTGAATAAGATTGTTTATGCTCAAATCAACCCATTACTTAATAAGTGTCCTTTTTCCAAGTATTTATTGTTTTAATCCTCACCTGAGGACATACTCATGAGACAGGGGAAGGGAGGGAGGAAGAGGGGGAGAGAAACATTGACTTGAGAGAAAAACGTCAGTTGGTTGCCTCTCGTATGCATTGCAACCAGGGATCAAACCCGCAGCCCTTCAGTTTACAGACACTTTTACCAACTGAGTCACATTGGCCAAGGCTCCAAGTATTTTTTAGATGCTCTATGAATTGCAAAAGTGATCAAGATATGGTCTCTTCTTTTAAAGAGTGTATAATGTGCCCTGGCTGGTGTAGCTCAGTGGATTGAGCACAGGCTATGAACCAAAGCATCACAGGTTCGATTCCCAGTCAGGGCACATGCCTGGGTTGCAGGCCAGGGCCACCAGCAACTACACATTGATGTTTCTCTCTCTCTCTCTCTTTCTCCCTCCCTTCCCTCTCTAAAAATAAATAAAAATCTTAAAAAAAAAACTAATTCTTTTAAAAAAAGAATGTATAATGTAGTTGACATAAATAGATGTAAACATTTCAATCAAAAATACTGGGCTCAGTAATGGATGAAAATGGCAGTGATCAAACAGAAAAGATTTGGGATATGAATTCTGAAGCAGAAAGGGTAGAACAGGCTATAGTGCATAGCGGAAGCTTTATGCAGTAGGTGAAGTTGTAGCTGGGACTTAAATGATGGGTGGGGTTGAAGGAAGGAGCTCATGGTGCTACACCAGCAAACACAAGTGGGGAAGCAAAAACATCCATAGGAAACACTATGTGCAATAGTTGGAAAGACAGAGAAGGTTCCTATAAGTCAGTTTTCAGCTGAGACTCACTTTGACCCTCAATTTGACTTTTTTTCATTTAAATTTTACTTTTCAATTTCAGTTTACATTTAGTATTATTTTCTATTATAGTTTCAGATATACAGCGTAGTGGATGCACAATAATATACTTTACAAAGTGGTCCCCTCTCTGACATTTCAAGTACCCACCTGACACCATATAGTTACATCAATATTATTGACTGTATCTCCTATGCTGCACTTTATATCCCCATGGCTATTTTGTAACTGCCAATTAATCCCTTCACCTTTTTCACTTACTCTTCCAATCCTCCTTCCCTTTGTCAATCATCAGTCTATTCTCTATCTATGAGTCTGTTTCTATTTTGTTCTTTAGATTACACATGCAAATAAAATCATGTGATATTTGACTTTGTGTGATTTATTTCACTTAGCATAATACCGACCAGGTCCATCCATGCTGTCACAGATGGTAAGATTCCATTCTTTTTATGGCTAAGTAATTGTCCATTAAATATATGTACTACAACATTCTTATACACTCATCTACTGATAGGCACTTGGGTTACTTCTAAAACCTGGCTATTATAAATAACACTGCAGTCAACATAGGGATGTGTTCATTCTTTCAAACTAGCATTTTGGGTTTCTTTGGATACACACCTAGAAGTGGAAATACTGAATAATAAAGCAGTTCTGTTTTAATTTCCTGAGGTATCTCCATACTGTTTTCCATAGTGGCTGCACCAGCCTGCATTCCCACCAACAATGTATGATGATTCACTTTTCTCCACATCCTCATCACTTGTTATTTGTTAATTTATTGATGAGGGCCATTCTGACAGGTGTGAGGTGATATTTCAACATGGTTTTAATCTTCATTTCTCTGCTTCAGGGATCATTTTTAGTTGTTATAGCTAAAAAGGGAATGTTACTAGCATGTATCTATAAGGTACAGGTCAGAGATGTTGCTGAATATCCTAGGATGTATAGAACAGTCCCCTAAAACAAAATTACCCAACCCAAACTGTCAAAAGTGCCAAGGCTGAGAAACCCTACTATAAGAAGAACTTAACAGGGATTTGAAGTAGCTCCCTAAAGATGGTTCAATATTGACAAATTAGTAAATGTAATAACATCATATAAACAAAAGCAAACACAAAAATCACATGATCATATCAATAGGTGCAGAAAAAGCATTTGATAAGAATAGCACCTGCTTATGATAAAAACACTCAGCAAATTGGGAATAGAGGGAGCATTCCTCAACATAATAAAGGCCACATATGACAGACCTACAGCCAACATCATACTCAATGGGCAAAACCTAAAATATTTTCCACTAAGATCAGGAACAAGACAAGGCTGTCCACTTTCACCAGTTCTATTCAATATAGTATTGGAAGTTTTAGCCACAGTGATCAGACAAGAAAAGGAAATAAAAGGCATCCAAATAAGAAAGGAGGAAACAAAACTGTCATCATTTGCAGATGACATGATAGTGTACATAGAAAATCCTATAGACTCCACCAAAAAACTGCTCCACCTAATAAATGAATTTGGCAAAACATCAGGATACAAAGTCAATATCCAGAAATCAAAGGCATTTTCATATACCAACAATGAAACAGCAGAAATAGAAATCAAGAAAAAAAATCCCATTTGATATAGCAAAAAGAAAAATAAAATACCTAGGAATAAACCTAAACAAGGAGGTAAAAGACCTGTATGCAGAAAACGACACAACACTAAAGAAAGAAATCAAGGAAGACACAAACAAATGGAAACATACACTGTGTTCATGAATTGGAAGAATTAACACCATCAAAATGTCCATACTACCCAAAGCAATTTACAAATTCAATGCAATACCTATTAAAGTACCAATGGCATATTTCACAGACACAGAAAAAAACACTTGGAAAATTTATATGGAACCATAAACGACCTGAATAGCTGCTGCAAAAGGAAGAGCAAATCAAGAGGAATCACAATACCTGATACTAAACTGTATTACAAGGCCACTGTAATCAAAACAGCCTGGTACTGGCATAAAAACAGGCACATGGACCAGTGGAACAGAACAGAGAGTTCAGAAATAAACCCAATTCTCTACAGTCAATTAATATTCAACAAATGGGGCAGCAACATAAAATGGAGTAAAAGTGGCCTCTTCAACAAATAATGTTGGGAGAACTGGACAGCTATGTGCAAAAAAAAAAAAAAAAAAAAAAAAAAAAAAAAAAAAAAAAA